>SKCR01038459.1:0-62017 GCA_019454045.1 Zanthoxylum bungeanum | reverse complement strand
ATATGCCGATAACATTCCCAGATTGGGGATGTTACAAATTTGAATTTGAAGAATCTCATTTGATATATTTTTTGAAATAAATTTTGATGATGCGGCTCACCATTTAAACAATCAAATAATATTTGATGAGTTTTTTAATATTACTATTAGATCCCAACCTAAATGAAAGAACCAAAGTAAAATACCCTTATAATTATTGAAATTTAACATTTAACAACATGCAATTAGGAATGACAATGACTCATGTATGGTACGGGAATTTCAATACCCACATTCGACCCGTTCAATTAACGAGTATGGAAATTTCAATACCCATGCTCCTGTGCGAGTCTCCGTTCACACATGGATTTTACCTCTATTTGAACGGAGATGTCAATGCTTGTACTTGACCCGTCCAACTACAAGTATATAAAATTATCTCTTTATCTGCTCTTAACGTACCGAGTCTCATCCCTGCTGATTTTTTTACAATCCCTATATACAATGTAACTTGACGGCAGTGACAACCCTGAGTTTTAATAATTCTAGACAAATTTCTAAAATATATGTCATCATCGATAAAAGATATTTCATAATATCTTTATTACAATGAGTATTAACTAATTCTAAATTTAGAAACATCAGTGGTTACCTGTGTGAATTATCTTCGGGACCTAACCCTTGCTTGATAGCAAAGGGTATTACAGTGAATGCAGTAATGGTTATTGGTTAGTGAGGGTCATATTTCATACAAATAAACAAACTATGTCCTCACCCAAAATATCAGAGAAATTATAGATCTAAATGTAATAACACGTTAGAGAATCATCGGCTATCAAGCGCTCAGCAGTCGCATCTCCAAAATTTTTTGGGCCCCACGTGCTTTCGTCTAGTCGTTTCGTTCTTGGAAGTTAAATCGAGCTCGCCAGCAAGGCACGCAGAGAGAGAAAAACAGTTTATTTTTTTAATTTATTTTTTATTATTATTTTTTAGATTCTCTGTTTCTCGGTCTCTCAAAATTTCCAGCAATGGCCGATGAACCTATGCCTACTCGCTGGACTTTTCAGGTATTTTTTTAAAAAAATTTAAAATTCATTTTAGAAAAATGTAATTTAGTTGACGATCTTTAGTAACTGTGATTGGTTGCCGCGAAAGTGTAGGAAAATAAAATAAATTTAAAATTAGCAATTTTAGACAGATCTTCGACGTCGGTTTGTGACCGGAGAAAACGAGGAACTCAAGTATAGTGCACTGAATTTGACTGCATTCTTTTGGTTATTTAATAAATCGCCAATCTAGTTGAAGTATGCCAAATTTACTTGCTTTATTTTAAATCTGAAATGTTAATTTCAGTGTATTTTTCGCTCAAGTCTATTGGTTGAAAAATTTAAAGTAAAATCGTTGAATTGAAGTGATGTTGTATTTGTGAATTCTGATGTAAGTGATAATTTTGAAAAATTAAAAATTTGCATTATGCATTACTGTTTAAGCTATTATGTTTATCTATAGGATTTTAAAATGTTTTATGATACCAAGTTTGGGAGAAAGAAAACTAAGGAGCCACAAAATGGTGAAATCACTGAAAGGCCGGTATCTAATGGGAACTCTTCGAATGATAATGGGCATGTTCAGAATACATCCGATATGGCCATTTTTGAGCAGTACAGAAGCCAGGTATTGCATTTGCTTTATCGGTTTTGGATAATATGGTGTTCTCAGAGAGTTAAGAGCTTGCTTTTTTGCTTTGTGTAGTTTCACGAGAATGGCTCTACGCACTCAAATGGAGTTTTGGCTAATGGAATCAATGAGAGACCGTAAGACCTCATGATTTATCATTTTTATAATACATACAACTGAAATATTGTTTTACTCCTCTTTCTTAAGATTAAAAAAAGGTGTGATGCATTTTATTCGTTTTATGTAAATGCGATGATATCAATTTGTTCAATTCTGTGAGAAAAACAAGTCACTTATTGTAATGGAAATGGAATTCATAATCTTATTTACTTCTTGTGTTTGTTTTGCCATTGCCCAATTCTACCACACACAAAAAAATTAAGAAACCATCAAAGCACATGCATGGTCTAATAATAATGAGTTGTATGAGAAGATGTCAGTAATCAAATTTCACATATTATAGAATTTTTATTTATTTTTTGTTGATTTAATCATGAAATGATAGCATTCTGCCTATTCTCTTATCAAACTTGTGATTTTGATTTTTTCTGTTTCAGACAGAAGTCTCTGCTTCCTGATTTTGATTCTGCAGAAACTCGTGCTTTAGCTGAGAGTTTATGCAGGTAGGGTAGTGACTGTTACAGTTACTGCATTAATTTTGTCCGAGACTCTGAATAGTGAATATATTGCTTTCTAACTTATTATTTGATTACTTCGTATTTACATACTGTCAAATGTTTTATGCTGCATAGGGATATAATTCGTGGAAATCCGGATGTTAAGTGGGAAAGCATTAAAGGGCTAGAGAATGCCAAACGTTTACTTAAAGAAGCAGTTGTCATGCCAATAAAATATCCTAAGTAGGTCTTGCTCCACCTCATAACCCAAGCTATCTCTAATCTATACGAATTTATTGCAAACCTTTTACTCCTGTTTACTTCAGTCACAATGTGGTCATAGAACATTAAGGCATTTTTTCCATGGAGCTTTCTAGGATTTATTAAATTCAGTCGACAATCTCATAACACAATGCTGTAATGTGCTTACACTGACTGTTTTTCATCTTTTAGGTACTTTACTGGACTTCTATCACCATGGAAGGGTATTCTCCTTTTTGGCCCACCAGGAACAGGAAAGGTTTGTTTACATACTATGCATTGTTATTTAATTTTAGTCACTTTACTTTTTTCTTTTTCTTCGACCTCTTCTTCTTTTTCTGGCCCTTTCCTTTTCATCAGTTATCTTGGATGGAGCTTCTGTGCACTGTTTTGCTTTAGTTAGCCAAGGAAACTGTTTTCTTACCTAAATAATCATTTTCCACTTCTCAATTCTTGCTTCTAGACCTATTTGCATTTAGGATGTTTATAAGGTGATTGAAAGTACTCTCTCTCTTTCTGGCTCCATCTTAACCATAATTTTCCTTGCTTCTAGCTGAAATTTCTGCCTGTAAGTTTTTGGATAAGCAAGCAATCATCTATACTGCTATACTGAGTAATGTTCTCTCTATTACTTTTGGTGGAATAAAAGACTTGGAAGTAACTATGTTCTTCATTTATTTGGGTAAATGTTTTATTTGGCATTGGAATGAAGTAATATGGATGGTACAATATTAAGGCATTATGATCAGTATGACTAGTCCTTGAGGTTCTATCAGATTATTTGTCTACTTTTCCAATGTGCTCCATGTGGACAGACTGTCATGACAGGAAATTGTTTGGCATATGAAATAGTACTATAGGGCAAGTCTATGAATCCCTAGATGGTTCTCATTCTCACAATTTTTCTGCTTGATAATATTTAATTGAATCACCATTTTGATGTTCCAGACAATGCTTGCAAAAGCTGTTGCTACAGAGTGCAATACCACATTTTTCAATATTTCAGCATCTTCTGTGGTTAGCAAATGGCGTGGTAAGTCAGAGTTACGCATTTTTGGTTCTAGGTGGAATATTATGTTTTATCTTGTCTGGATATTTGAGTATGTTTAGTTACATAGAGTATAAACAGTGTATTACCAGGTTATAATGAAAAGAATATCTACTTATGGAGTTTTTAACATTGCAGGTGATTCGGAAAAGTTGATTAAGGTTTTATTTGAGCTTGCCAGGCACCATGCTCCCTCGACTATATTTCTGGATGAAATTGATGCAATAATCAGTCAACGTGGTGAAGCACGCAGCGAGCATGAAGCAAGCAGACGTTTGAAAACTGAACTCCTGATACAGGTGATGTTTTTTTCGCCTGTTATGTTTTGTGGGTAATGGATTTTTGCATGCAATCATGCACACTGTCAACTGCAATGATTTACTTTCTAAAAAATTATTAACTTTGGGTTAGATTGCAGATGGATGGTTTGACACGGTCAGATGAACTTGTATTTGTTTTGGCTGCGACGAATCTCCCTTGGGAACTAGATGCCGCGATGCTTCGGCGTCTTGAAAAGCGGGTATCCTTTCCCTCGCTAACATTATTATGAATATTTACTCATACATAATAAGATGAATATATACTGGATTTAACAAATAAAGGTTAAGGTTAGGTCTTATTTTTCCAGTTTTCTGAATATCAACTTAAAAGGCTTGTGCTTTTAACATGCAGCAAGACTGGTATCATATTCTTACTAATCAAAGTGACGTTTTTGCTAATGTCAAAAAGTTCAATTTCTACACGTTTCATTTTCATCCATTATCCTAAAACGATCATATGTTCCAAGATCTAATTTTAGCCGAATCTTGAATTCCTGATAGTTAGCTACCATGTGATTATTGGGTTGTGGTACCCTTAACTTGTTCAGTCTCAGTTCTAACGTCATTCTTCCACTTAATTTTACTTCAGTTAGATATCAGTCCTGTAGTTAATTGGCACAATTTCCAATTGAAGTTCAAATTATTCTCTGTTATAAATTGTTCCCCCCTTGACCATGATCAATAGATCCTTGTACCTCTGCCGGAACCCGAAGCAAGAAGAGCAATGTTTGAATCTCTTCTGCCATCTATAACTGGTGAAGAGAGCCTTCCATATGATGTTTTGGTGGAAAGGTCTGAAGGTTATTCAGGTTCAGATATTCGGTTACTCTGCAAGGAGACTGCAATGCAGCCGCTGAGACGATTAATGACACTCCTTGAAGGCAGGCAAGAAGTGGTACCTGAGGATGGTACGACATTTAAAACTATGTTCCTTGTACTTACATCATCAATATGCCTAGTATTGTAGTTGGGACTTTAAGTTAAATGAATCTTACATGATTTTATTCTCGTTTCTCCTCCGAAAGGGAAATGAATGAAAATATAACACACTTTCAGATGAAATAATCCGAGACTCTCTCCAACACTTGACCATTTTCCATGGTCATTCAATTCTCTTACCTTCTTTTCATTTGATTTTGAGTGCTCTTAAGAGTGTTCACTACAGAAATTGCTTCTGACAGATGGGGATAAGAAGTATCACTTTATTGTTTGCAGAGTTACCACAGGTTGGGCCAATCCGACCAGAAGATATAGAGACAGCTTTGAAGAATACAAGGCCTTCAGCTCATCTCCATGCCCACCGATACGAGAAGTTCAATGCCGATTATGGTAGCCAAATACTACAATGAAGGTACCCAGTCACACGGAATCTTTTATTTTCTTAGATAAAACATTTAGTACGTTTGTCAAAGGACTGCCATCACTGTTATCATTCTCTTATCTTCAATTGAAAGTAGTGCTCAGGACTAGCATCGATGTAATGTTGTTTCTTTAGTTTGTCTGTAATGCTGTGACTGTCACAATTTCGTGATCTTTAATGGGTTTTATACTTTCATATCAAATTGTTGGCATCTTGAGCCATCACTGTCTGTAATGTTGCTTCTATAACTTTCCCGTTTACAGTTATCTTGGACGTATCACTTCCATTCTATTGAATAAAAAGAAATTTATTTAAAAAAATAAATAAATCATATTTTCATCATTATTACAGAAAAATCTTACCTTTTAACTTGTTTCCTTTTAATCTTAATGTTTAAGTTTTACCGTCTTTAATCTTTTTTTGAACTAATAAGATACTTGACCTAATTTTTTTTGGATAAGGGATTTAATCTAATTTTTTTTATCCCTTTTACCTTATTAAAAAAAATATATTCCCTTTTACCTGGAAAAAATAATTTACAATTAACGTGAGCAGTTTCTTTCTTTCTTTCTTTCTTTCTTTTTTTTTTTTTAAATGAGGAGGTGGGTAAGTTTAAATATATTTTTTACCCATTATATCTCATTTGGGCATTACGTTAAAGAGTTTAATTTTATTTTAAATAAAGCTCAATATTTATTCTTTTTTTTTTTGTGTGCGGATGAAACCACTTATAGTGATTGTGATTGTGTTTAAACAAATACACACTCAGACACACCTAATTGACAGTCATTTTATGAGTAAGTAAAAAATACTGTAAAAATGATTAAGGTCACAAATTTGATTGTGTTCAAAGTATTTGAGATCAGTAATGTGACTGAGGGATGACTATGTGACGAAAATGCCCATTGTGACTGAGGTTACAAATGTGACTAAAGGCGAATAATGTGACTGAAAGTCGGTAATTTGATAGATGGTCGGTAATGTGATCAAGGTACTAATATGATTGGGGTCATAAATGTGAATGAGAGTCGGAATGTAACTGAGAGTCAAGAATATGATTATTAAATATGACTAATGGTTGACAATATGACTGAGATAACTAAAGTGATTAAGGTTATCATTGTGACTAAGGGTCGGTAATGTGATTGATGTTACAATTATGGTTGTGCTTAATGTGACTGAGGGTCGGTACTGTGAATGAGGTTACAAATGTGATTAAGGCACATGATACGAAACTGGATACGGAAAAGACAAAACGCGATCCAAGATCCCGTAAACCCACAAAGAACATGTCATTGAAACCCTTGGAGATAGCCTCAGATGAATTTTGCCAGCAAAAGGGACACCACAAAGGATGCCAACCCTTTGATAAGTCTTTGTTCAATCACTGAACTTTGGAAATAAATTATCAAATCTCCAAAATAAAGGCTATTCACACCAACTTGAGAAATTGTAAAAAGAAGATGGTTGTTCATTCTATTGAGAATTGTGGCTTTTGAATAGTCACAAAATCAAACCCTAAATAAAACCAAAAAGTCAAAATTAACCCAAACTAACTACCCATTTTGAAACCCACAAAAAAATAAAATAAGTTAACCCAACTAATAAATAAAACATATATCCACGTTTGTTAAATAAAACGGACATCCACGTTTGTTCCATACATGCAAATAAATAATAATATGATGAAAATGAGCCTAAATAACTGAAACCGATCCATGCTGCTCCTCAATGACTTGGGTCAAATATATAACTCTTGAACCATCTTCCTTGAAGTTCAATTGGTCTCGAACGTGCTTGTTCAATTCAGCTACATGACATTGGGCCAGGTCTGCCATGCCATAGCGTCTCTGATCTTCTAAGCTCTATGTATTGCAATTGGTCCAACTGGTACATGAATTGGATCGATTGTGCTCTAGACCGAATCAGATGCTGCTAGGATCACATCATCCCCTCCCTCTTGAAAGGGATTCGATCTCGAATCGACTCCTGCATCAAAAAGGGACAAATCACAAACACTAAATGAAGTAGAAACATTATACTCATCAGGTAGGTCAAGCCTATATGCATTATCATTGATCCTTTCGACGACTTGAAAATGACCATCTCCCCGAGGTTGAAGCTTGGATCTTCTCTGAGCCGGAAACCTCTCCTTACGCATGTGTTGCCAAACCCAATCACCAGGCTCAAACACCATGTGTTTACGACCCTTATTCGCATGGGAAGCGTACTGCTCATTTTTCCGTAATATGTGTTCATATGCTTTCTCATGTATTTGTTTCACCAATTTCACTTTCTTTTTCCATCTAAACCAACTTTTCCTCAACAGGCAAAAGCAACAAATCCAATGGCGTTAGTGGGTTAAATCTATATACAATTTCAAAAGGTGAATATGAAGTAGAAGAATGAATGCATCTATTATATGCAAACTCTATAAATGGTAAACACTTTTCCTATGATTTTAAATTCTTAGTGACTTTGGTACGAAGCAATTGAGTCAAGGTCCTATTGACCACTTATGTCTGCCCATCCGTTTGGGGGTGACACGTAGTAGAATAAAGTAATTTGGTCCCCAGCTTACCCCCACAAAACCTTCCAGAAATGACTCAAGAACTTGACATCTCTATCAGAAACTATACTCCTAAGAATCTTATGTAGTCTTAATACCTCTCTAAAGAATAAGTCTGCTACGTTAGTGGCATCATCAGTTTTATGTCATGTAATGAAATGTGCCATTTTGCTAAATCTATCACCACTACAAAAATGGAATCCTTACCTCATTTAGTCCTAGGTAAACCAAACATAAAATCCATCGAAATATTTACCCATGGTTCACTAGGTACAAGTAATGGGGTATATAATCCATGAGGCTTCACCCTAGATTTGGCCTTTCTACAAGTGAGGCCCCGATCACAAATTCGCTTTACATCGCGCTTCATCCCAGGCCAGTAAAAATGCTCCTTCAAGGTTTCTAGGGTCTTACTAATTCCAAAATGTCCCATTAGTCCGCCTCCATGAGCCTCTCTCACTAACAGTTCACGTATACTACAAGAAGGAATGCATAACTTATTTTCTCTAAAGATAAGTCTTTCATGCTGGTAGAATTTACTAAATGCAAACTTAATACATGTAGCATATATATCACAAAAATCCACATCACACATGCATAAAGCTCTTTAATAAATTCAAACCCTAGCAGTTTCCACCTAAAGAAGTAAGTAAAACATACATGTGCGACAAGGCATCTGCGACTACATTTTTCTTACCTTGTTTGTAGCGAATGACGTACGGGAATGTCTCTACAAAATCCATCCATCTAGCATGTCTCTTGTTCAGTTTTACTTGCCCTTTAAGGTGTTTCAAACTGTCATGATCTGTGTGTATCACGAACTCTTTAGGCCATAGGTAATGCTGCCAAGTCTCCAATGCTTGCACCAGTGTATACAGCTCCTTATCATACGTGGGATACCTCAAAGCTGCTCCATTCAACTTCTCACTAAAGTACGCAATAAGTCTTTTTTCTTGCATCAATACTACCCCAATACCTATGCCACTTGCTTCACACTCTATCTCGAAGGTGCTATCAAAATTAGGTAGTGTGAGGACTAGTGCACTGTATAACCTTTCCTTGAGCGTCTGAAAGGCACTCTCTTGAGCCTCACCCCACTGAAATCCAACAATCTTCTTGACTACCTCAGTCAATGGTGCTGCTATGCTACTAAAATCCTTCACAAAACGCTTGTAGAAACTTGCCAATCCATGAAAACTTGATTAGTGGTATTTATATCACTATTTCCCACTCATTTAACCTAATATTTTGTATAATTTCTCGGGTTTTGTGAACGTTTTGATGTGTTTTTTGTGTTATTTTACAGATAATAAAGTTGGGAAAGCATTGGAAGCATTTGGGGCCAAAATAGAGAAAAATGACAAAAGGGCAATTCGGTAATTTTCCAGCATCGCGATGCCAAGACCTTCAGCGTCGCGACGCCTAACATGCATCGGGTCCATGCTAACGTGCGCCGAGTCAACAAGTCAGAATCTGAGAAATTTGACTTTACTAACGTGCGCCGTGACACGTGTCACCATCACAGTTGAGTTGCTAATGTGCGCCGTGCCACGTGTCATCATCCTATGGTGCCGACAGTCGCCATCGCCACGTCTCGCCACATGTCACTCCACCTGTCAGCCACGTCATCGTCCACATCACCGGTTGACCGAGTCAAAATGCCACGTCATCGCCACGCCATCATCAACCAATCACAGCGTGCCACGTGTCGCAATTCTATGGTGCCGACAGTCACTTTGCCACGTGTCGCCACGTCAGCATCAATTATTGGCTCACTTATCCGAAATCGACACGTGGCGGATAAGAATCTGAGCCGACCAATCAGAAGACGCCATGTGTCACAATAATTGAGTTGTTAGCCGCTTTGCCACGTGTCGCCTTATCTTCTTATCCAGAATCACCACGTGTCAAGCCCTCAGCATGCCACGTCAAAAGAGACTGGCGTCGCGACGCCAAAGGCCTTGGCGTCACGACGTCCAGAGCTTATCCGCACCTATAAATGAGCTCGAGATTTCAGTTTCAAATGTACCTTCCTCTCTGAATTCTCTGATGTAAATAGGGAGTTTTCTATCTAGTTTCTTTTAGTTTTTAGTTTTGTAATTAATTTTAATTACGTTCTGTAATAATAGTAATTTACTTTCTTTACTTTTTACAATTTTTACTATTCACCATGATGAGGTAACTTCCCCAGATAGGGTGAAAGGTAATTCTTTTATTGTTACTATTTAGATTAATCTCCCTTAAAAATAATATATTCACAATTTAAAATATTGATTTAAAAAGGATACCGCCATATTGGTCAGTTGGTAAATCATTTTAATCTGGTTTAAACCTGACTAATCAAGGATACCGCCAGATTGTTCGGTTGATAATTAAATTTTCTTACCGCCTATATGGTAGGTTTATTTTGGTTCCGCCTTTATGGCTGGTTGGACTTAATTTGACTTAATCAGGTCGCCTATATGGCTGGTTGGTAAAATAATCACAAGTTAATATATTATATTAAGGGAGATATCTAAATAGTAAATAGTAAAAGTTGATCCTTTTACCTTAGCATTTTATTTTATTTTACTTTTCAGCTTTTACTTTATGTCTTTTACTTTTCAGCATTTTTACTTTGTGTCTTTTACTTTTAAGTTTTTACTAGCCCTAGTTATGTGTTAGTTATCTGGGGTTGTGATGATTTCTAATATCACCGGTTTATAAGGGGTTATTTTAAGTCCTCGTGGGATCGATATTTTTATATTACTTGAACGATACGTGCGCTTGTGTTATACGTGTGTGTTTAAGCGAGTCAAGTTTTTGGCGCCGTTGCCGGGGACTTATTTTTCTTGAGTTATTAATTTTGAAGCTATCTAATTTACTTGTATCTAATTTTCTTTATTTTTATCTGTAATTTTTAATTCTTTGTTTGTTTTCAGGTGGTTGAAAAATGGAACATTATTGGGAGATTGAGAAATCACGAGCTTTACTAGAAGATACACCCCAAATCTGGGAGCAACAATCCGATTTTCTGAGGCCTGTTGTCCAGCCCAACAACTATCACTGGATGCCAGAACCAAGCAATACCACATTTGCTCAACAAGACGCAATGGGGAGATGTGACATATGTAATGGTAACCACCCGAGAGATCATTGCAAGTACTACTACAATTCAGGGTGGCAGAGCTATCAAAATCCTTCATGGTATGAAGAGCCATCATATTTCACAGAACCACATTTTCCATCTTATCCACCACCCACCTACAATGATCTTCATCAAGAACCAGAACCATCGAAGGAAGAACAATTGGTTGACATGCTCAAAGATTTATTCAAGAAACAAGACGAAAAGTTGGATACAATGCTTGAAACATATCAGAATCAACTCGAAAGTATTCAGAGACAATCAACATCTATTCAGAGGATGACATATCAAATGAGACAATTCACAGAAAACCAGAACTACATACCTGAAGAACCAGTTTCAGATGACACTGATGAAGCCTTCGAGTACCAATCAGTTCACAATGACATTTCAATAAAGGAGGAGGCTGAGCAGTATCAACAACCAGAGGTATCAGTTCAGGAGCCCAAACCAGCAAAGTCTCTATTTGACTTTTATTATTCAGATTCTGACGAGGATGAAGCTGATATACTTGTACCAACTGCACCAACAACGAAGGATCAAACTTTTAATCCTGAAAATGAAGATCTTGGAGCATGCTTTACCATGATGTTTGATGAAGATCTACTTGAACCATCCATTCCAGTTGTATCAGAGGATGAAGACCTAATGTCAGAAACATCTTTACATCCTCAGGCAGATACTTATGGAGCATGCATTTCATAGATGACAGATGAAGAGTTGAATACATAAATTTTAAAATTCATCTGTGAAGAAAAGGTGGAGCAAGAAGCAGAGCAAATGGAGGAGCAAATGTCTGAACTTATTAAAGATCTAGAGCATTCAGAAGAAACATCACTGTTTTGGGGAGTACAAATCAAAGATATCACCCAGAAGCTTGACAGAATGAAACTTTCATTCAAAGTCAAACACTGATGAGTGGTAAATCTATCACTATTTCCCACTCATTAACCTAATATTTTGTATAGTTTCTTGAGTCTTGTGAATATTTTGATGTGTTTTAGTTTATTTTGCAGATAAAATAATATCTGATCTTAATGAAATCATTTAGGACAAAATATGGGTCAAATAAGGGCAATTATTGGACTTGATATTTTAATTTTGGAGATTGGAAACTTGAAAGGGCGTTTTTGACAAAGTGCAGTTTTTGGAAATTCCAGTTTTGCACATTTGTCATATTTTGGGCATACTTTTTTACTCCGATATCGAATTGAGCTGATTCAAGTGCCAGATTAAAGAAGACGCAAAGATCTACAACTTTTAAAGACAAAATATCTTCGAATTCTGAAGATTTCATGACCGAAATTGATGAACCATCCAGAATGTGTTGTGTGTAATTATTAAAGTCATTTTCAATCATTTTCAAAGCAAAAAAATAAATTAATAAATAAATTATAAAATTATCAAATCATCACCAAACATGATAAGCAATTAGTAGAGCAATTAATAATGGATTTGGTGGAGTAATTAAAGGAGAAATTAATAATGGATTTGGTGGAGAATTTGATGGAGGCAAAATTTTGCCTATAAATACCAAGCCATTTCATTTGTAAAATTCATACTCTCTTCTTTGAAATTCCTAAAGAATAAATAAGAAGATTGTATCTTGTTTGTTTATTTACAGCTTTCAGTAATTAATTTCCCCTTTCACACTTTCTTTTCTTTATTTTTCAGTTTTTACTTTCCGCAATTTATTTTTACGCACAATCCTTTCCTTTCTTTACTTTTGCAGTTTTTATTTTTCAAGCAATGAGGAGGTAATTCCCCTTTACTGGGGTGAAAGGTAAAGCTTTTATTATTTCTATTTAGATTAATCTACTTTAATTATAATATATAAACTATTTAAAACTTGACTTAATGAGGATACCGCTATATTGGCCGGTTGGTAATTAATTATAAATTGGTTTTAACCTGACTAAGTATGGATACCGCCTGGTTGGTCGGTTGGTAATTAATTATTAATTTGACTTAATCAGGATACCGCCTTTATGGCTGGTTGGTAATTATCACGTAAAGTTAATATATTATATTAAGAGAAATATCTAAAATAGTAGTAATAAAAGTTGATCCTTTAACCCCAGCATTTTCTTTTATTGTACTTTTACTTTATTTAATTTCAGTAATTTACTTTTCAGCAATTTACTCTTCAGCAATTTACTTTCAGTAATTTACTTTTATTTTTTTTTACTTTTTACTTTTTACTTTTTGCTTTTACTTTTTACTTTTTTTACTTTTCAGCAATTTACTTTTCAGTATTTAATTTTCAGTATTTTACTTTATGTCTTTTATTTTATTTAAATTTTTACTACCCGTAAATATGTGTCGTAACTAAGCCAGTTATCTGGGGTTGTGATGAAATCCAATATCACCGGTTTATAAGGGGTTAGATTATAGCTTGGGTAATATAATGGTTTATTTATTGAATCTTAATCTTAATGCTTTTTATTAACTGGCCATTAATAAAATTGATTAGGTAAACTTAAAATGAACTTGGAAAATGGATTTTAGGTTAAAGACCTTAGACTCAATAGCCCAAGATCTTCCTTGAGGATAGATAACCCTTTAATAGATTTCCTTACAGGATAGGAATATACCTGTCGGGCGGGGTAGCCATAATTGAAACTTAAACTTAATGAATCCAGGTAAGTTGGTTGACATAGACATATGGTTCAATTGGGTTATACTGAGTATTTGTAATCGACCATCGGAAGAGGCTTTTACATAATTTAGTGTTCCAGGTTAATAAATTAATATTTACCAAACTGTAAGATAACCACTTCATCTTTAATAGATATTGGAAGGATTTACAACCCTGGATAGTTTTATAAATTTGAATTTTCTTCAATCTACATTCAAGAAATTTTATTTACTTGTTTTAAGTTTTAAAGTCACCACCCAATCAAACAATCAATCTATTAGATACTTGTAAACATTTGACCTCATAAAAAAATTAATCGCAAAGGTTTTAAGTCCTCGTGGGATCGATACTTTTTATACTACTTGAACGATACGTGTGCTTGCGTTATACGCGTGTGATTACGCACCGGTCAAGTTTTTGGCGCCGTTGCCGGGGACTTAATTATCTTTCACTATTAGTTTAGAGGTTAGATACTTTTACTTGTATCTAATTTTCTTTTTACTTATTGTTTTTGTTTTCTTGTGTTTCAGGTTCTCAGAAACTTCATGAGACGAACCAGAAGCTTTGAACTTCGACCGCTTGACCCAGAAATTGAAAGAACCATCAGACAGTTGAGAAGGGAAAGGCGAGAAGGCCAAAAATCTTTAGTCAACATGGAACATGAACCTTTAAACGTTGCACCACCGATTCCCATTCGAGACAGAACCATTCTGGTGGTCGACGGCTTCATTTCATGTATTGTACTTCCTCATTTACCAGCAAATGCGTGTGACATCAAAACATGCATTCATATGATTCAGCAGTCAGTACAATTTGAGGGAAATGCAACTGAAGATCCTAATTCCCACATCAGCAACTTCCTGGAAGTTTACGGTACTTTCAATTACAACCGAGCAGCTGAAGAAGCAATGAGACTGCGGGTTTTTCCATATTCCCTGAAAGACAGAGCTAAAGCTTGGCTACATTCGTTACCAGCAGGTTCCATCACAACTTGGAACACTCTAGCCACCAAATTCCTTGCAAAGTACTTTCCACCAGCCACAACTGCAAAGTTGAGGAATGACATCACATTCTTCGTGCAGCAAGATTCAGAATCCCTTTGCGAAGCTTGGGAAAGATTCAAAGATTTACTCCGGAAATGTCCTCATCATGAGATCGCAAAGTGGCTACAAGTCCAAACCTTCTACAATGGACTTTCTGGAATAATGAGAACCACAATTGATGCTGCTGCTGGAGGAGCTTTAATGGCAAAAGGAGAAGATCAAGCCTTAATTGAAGAAATGGCCAACAACAACTCTTTGTGGCCAATAGAAAAGAGCATGATTCAAAGAATTGCAGGAATTTATGAAGTTGGAGCCAACACAGCATAAAGAAACGGTGAATTGCAAGCTGGATGTGATTTGCAAGAATCTGGAAACTCTTAACTTGAAAGTTAATGGTGTATCCACAAGTTCACCATTTGGAGGAGCAAATGAATCAGGAATAACAGAAGTGTTGACTCACTTGAAAAAGATAGAAGCAAAACATGACTCTCAAGCAGCAAGATATGATGCTATGTTTCAATCCCAAGCAACATTAATTCAAAGTCAATTGCTTCTATTAAAGCACTGGAGAATCAAATTGGACAACAGGCCAATGCTCAGAGTTACAGACCGCTAGGTAATCTTCCTAGCATCACAGAACCAAATCCAAGGAACATGGGGAAGAAGCAATGTCATGCCATCATATTAGAAAGCGGTACTGAAATCAATAAAGATGTTGGAGCCAAAACAACTGCTGAGGAAGTTCCAAAAGAAACAAAGTAACAGATGGAGGAAAAAAAGCAAGGGAAAAAGAACAGATCACTCCACCTCCACCTCCACCTTATCCTCAGCGTCTTCAGAAAAACAAACTGGACAAGCAATTTGCTCGATTCTTGGAGGTGTTCAAAAAGCTGCATATCAACATTCCATTTGCAGAACCGTTGGAACAAATGCCCAGCTATGCCAAATTTATGAAAGACATTCTTTCACGAAAACGGAGATTGGGAGATTATGAGACAGTAGCATTATCAGAAGAATGCAGCGCCATCATTCAGAGAAAACTTCCTCCAAAGTTGAAAGATCCTGGCAGTTTCATTGTTCCTTGCACCATAGGAGAACATGACTTCGGTAAGGCTCTGTGTGATCTAGGTGCGAGTGTTAACTTGATGCATTTTTCTATTTTCAGGAAATTACAGATTGGAGAAACAATGCCAACTTCAGTCTCACTACAACTTGCTGATAGAACGCTCGTATTTCCAAGAGGCGTAGTTGAGGATGTGCTGGTCAAGGTTGACAAATTCATTTTCCCAGCAGATTTTATTGTCCTTGATATGGAGGAAGACACAAACGTGCCAATCATCCTCGGGAGACCATTATTGGCTACAGGTCGAACCATTATTGATGTACAAAAATGAGAACTAACCATGAGGGTACAAGACCAAGAAGTAACATTCAATTTTTTCAAGGCCATGAATTTCCCAGATGATGAAAAGAATGAGGAATGTTTCAGACTTGATGTGATACATAGTACCGTTCAGAACTCTGATGAAAGACAAAGTTCTACTGACAAACTTAAAGCATGTCAATTACCTGTGGAGCCTGAAGATAAAGTGCACTGCGTACTGAATTGCTAGACTGGTTTCTAATTAGGTCCCAAGATTCATGAAATCAAGCAAGAAAAACGCATGAATACTTCAAGGAGTAAGGCGGAATACATACTCACATTGCATGGTTTGATGCTAGGAATAACAAAACCCATTTTCCTTCTTGTTGAAGCTCGATTTTGAGCTGCCGTGAACTGCTGGACTGCACGGTGGGGGGCTTTTTTGGCTCCTCCAAAATCGGCCATGGGAGACCTCCATTGAAGCTCCAAGCTTCAAGCTCCAAAATGGTTCCATGCTCATGTATTAGTTTCCCTATCACCATAATATAACCCATGTGTGTGCTAGCACTCTTTCTCCTTCTTCATTTTTGGTCAAACCAGAAATTGGAAGAGGAAGAAGGTGAAGAACTGCTCCAAGCGTGAGAGGGAGAAGAGAGAAAATATGAGGGAAAAATTAGGTTTCCCTTGAAACCGTGAATTGTAGAGAGAGAAAAGGAAATGTTTTACTTATATATTTATTTTATTTTCCAAAAATAAAATCAAATACAAAAGCATTATCATTTACCAAAAAGCAAAAAGCAAAAGTCAAAAAGCAAAAAGCAAAAGTCAAAAAGCAAATGCCTTTAATGCTTTTCAACTATCAGATCAATCACTCAAATCAATCAATCAAATTGTCACATCACTCAAAGTGACATGTGACATGACTAGCGATTTGACGCTTGATGTGACTAGCAATTTGACGCTAGATTTGACTTGCGTGCCGCACTCGAATTCGATGTGACTAGCGATTTGACGCTTGATGTGACTAGCGATTTGACGCTAGATTTGACTTGCGTGCCGCACTCGAATTCGAAATGCGAATGCGCTCGCAAATAATCTCGGGCTCGGGTTCGCTAATTCCAAATTAACGAATTTTCCGTCGCGATGTAATTAAGCGATTACGCCTAGCGAAATCACTATTCACGTCGCTAACGAATTAATTCGTTCGCCCGAATTAAAATCTAATTTTAATTCCGCGTCGAAATCCAATTTCGCATAATATATCGAATATATTATTTTATCGATTAATTCCAAATTAATCGTTCTCTCTCTTTAATTAATATTTTATCCCAGATAAAATATCTCCGTAATTAATCCCAGATTAATTTTCTCTCTCTTCTAATTAATCCCAGATTAATTATAGTGCGAGTCATACATCATCGGTGAATCTTCGGGAAGCGACCCATGAGATCCCCGGATATGTTGGCAGTAAATACAGTCGTCGGACTATCCGAACACGTAAGTACCTCGTACTACGTTTATACCGATTTACAAGACAATGTTGGCTTCTAGCAAAGCGTCATGCCTACCCAATTCTGCAGAAATATCCTTATAGGAATAAGTGAGCTATATCAAGCGTAGTATACCGAAGTATTGCGTATTTCTGTCCAGTATCGGATGTTCACGTGCTAGGCCTGGGGCTGGAATTGTGTCTGCCCCGTACGAAGCACATATCGGATGTCTGGTAACTAGTCTCTATAATCGGATATACATGACCTTGTCATAATATCCCGTTAGCTCGAGCATTTAAGAGAACAAGTTCCGTATCCTACGTGACCATCATCTCCATATGACTGGAGTGACACTTCCGTCTTGACATCACACCCAACACACTACGATTCCCAATATACCCAGTATCGGCGTACACAGAACCGGTTAAAGCCCTGGACGACCTCAACTAAAGTATATTGATTGTCGTATGTATTAGCGGTGCAAGTCTCAGGTTAAGACCAAATACACCTACCCTGATTGCAGACTCCCATAGACACATAGTCATACTACCAATGGGATTCCGCGGGGGGTCTATCCAGAGCGAAGCTGTTTCCCGTACCATCGGTGAAACACAACCTCCTACTACACTTGCATGAGTATGCAATACCCAAATATATGAGAACTATGCCGTTGTGCCCTCATAAACGCGCACAAGTGTAATACTAGTCTTTTACGTATTTATCGATGTCCAATCTCGATAATACTCTGACTAGGGATATTTAATGATTTATCCTTCGTGGACTGATACTGTCTCATATCATTCTCTGTCCAGGAACAAATCATAGGGACCTCTCATCATTTATATATCTAGGTGATCTAATCACAAATGATAAGAGTGCAATCTCCTTTGTCACATAGTTAATTTGTACAACAACACCATGATCTGTACAAATAGTGACGCTATGGGTCATAATTGTCCAACAATCTCCCACTTGGCCTATAGCCAGTCACTCGAGTCTCTGACACCCGAACTATGTACGGTTGGCTCAAATTGCTGAGAAAAGACTTTCATCAGCGGATTTTCATGAATATCATCTTGACGTGATTTATTCGATCATCACATCGCCACGATGTATGATCCGAATGAATCAGATGAATATCGAAGTATGTATCTGGATTGTTGATGAGACCATTAATTCTTTAGCATGTGCTGACGCCTAGCTCAGCTGCTATCAGAACTATATCTAATCTAATTAGATTTGTTATTGACCCAGATGGCTTCTATTGCTGCCTCAGCTGCTACAATTAACCCGCATTTGTTGTTTATTCGGTAACAGTATCTTTCTTGGAAGGTTTCCAGCTCACTGTACCGTTCTTCAAACTGTATAGTACCGTTTGCGACTTATAGTCGTTTTTATCGGTTATAGGAAACTTGCTACACTGATCCTAGTCACTTCAAGTTATCATTCTCCATAAACTAAGACATCATCCTTAGTTCTCTAAGATACTAACGGATGTTCTTAACATCAATCCAGTGACTATCACTCGGATTGGCCTGTTTGTGAATCCATATGCTCAAAGCGTATGAGACACCAGGTCGCGTACATTTTTCAATGTACGGTTTCTCGGAGAGTATTTCGAAAGCCAAGCTTTCGCCGATAGTTATTTTATGGGAATATCATTTCCAAGAAATGACGTATTATCATTATTTTATATAGGACAGCCACTGTCAGTGTGCTCCCACTAACCCTCTTATATACACAAGAATCTATTCGTTTTGAATTAAATCATAAACCATTATGATTACATCAAAACGATAGTTCCAAGAACCTAATGCTTGCCTCAATCCAATCATGGATTGAATAACAAGCATTATCCAAATGGATATACCGTGGCAACAGGTAAAAGGTTGAACCGTAATCAACACAATGTTGAAAACGATACCTTTCGGTTAAAAGCCTAGCTTTATACGTTGGTATGTTGCCATCCATGTATGTTTTCCTTGAAGACTCATAAAGTACCAATAGGCACAATGCCTTGTGGTACATTAACTAATATCCAAACTGGTTAATATACATGGAATCCATTCCAGACTATCTGGCACTTTGCCATTATAGGGAGTCGATACTTTGTATCACTTCCTCATACGTAGTCAGTTGGTATTCCTCATTAAGATAGACATCTTTATGAGGTTAGATCAGAAACCTATACCCCAGGTTATTTTCTGACTCTCGCCGACTTACGCGGTTCTTGTGTATTCGAAGATTAATAGTAATAGTTTCATCTTTGATGAACTATTTGTGTTCCATTAAGATTCGGTGCCTTGAACAGTATTACTCTGATTTTCATCGAGTTATACTATCCTCCCACTTACCACTGCATATCGGTATTCCTCTTAGGAAAACCGCATGGTGAGCAACAATCTAATTGTTCTCAGGTGAGATGTATAAGTACAATACTTATGGTATCCCTAGGATAACCTACAATTGGCACTTATCCAATTTGGGTTCTTGTTTGGTATCATCCAAACGTATGCCTAGCATCCCAAATCTAACAAGAATGTGAAACCCGGTTTCTTTTCCCGTTCATATCTAATATGTTATCTGTCAAATAAATATTTATGGAACCTTATTCAAAATAAGTTCTTGCACTGTTTATGCTTATCCGTTGAAGGAAATGCTAGCTCAGAGCGACTCGTGATTAACCTTATTATGTCTAACAAAATTCGGTTAATGCTATTCGGACACACCGTCAAACTGACGTGTTCCGGGAGGAGTCCTCATTTGAAAGAATACTATATCTTTCAAGTATACTAGAAACTTATTGCTTAAGTATTTTCCATTATGGTCTTACCGTGACGGTTTCATACTTTAGCTGATCTGTTTGTCTATTTCGTGTCGAAACTTAAAAAGTTTCCGATTTGTGTTTCAAAAGAAACACATAACCATACGCTATGCCACATCTGTAAAGGTCACGAAATATTCATATCCATATCTAACCTAACTAGACATGGGCCCACTTGCTTCACTATGAACTAGGGCTAACAGGTCGGTGTCAGTTACACTTTTACTAAGAAAATAGTGTTTTAGGCACTTTGCCCAATAAACTAGATTCGTAGACTTTATTTGATTGAAATCAAATTAGTCCTGGTACCCGCTCTTCAAAAGTGCGGATATACGATTCTTGTTTAATAGTGTCCCTGATAACTATGCCACAATTAAGTTTCTTAACTGATCAAATCAGTTTGAGCTATTTATTTGTCATGTTATATATTTGAGATATTATTTATATTCAAAATATAAATTCTGTTATTCACATCTAATGTGTTTATCTCAATATCATCTTTATATAATGAAACACTTTAGTGTTCTAGAATATAAAGGTACACCCGCAGCGGGTTATACGCGATATAGAGATAATGTTTCTAGTCAAACTAGTTACATTATAACAGTTTCCAAATTTAGGTAATTCCTAAATTTGGCTATCTACGGTTAAAACAGCGACTTTCGTCCCATTTCCAATTCGCAGATAAATCTCAATCGAAGTCAGTATCCTGTTCAAAACAGATTCTGAACATCAATATATATATTTTATGTACCACACTAAGTATCTAAAATCTAATTTTAATACTAGTTGTGAACATAATTATGACAATCATTTTTGAAGTCAGAGCCTTGTTCGTCTTCAATTCCTTTTTGGGATATGTCATTTTATCTTCCTAGAAGATTATAATGATCTTGCATTTGCCCATTTCAACATTCCATTAGTGATCATCCAATGTTCAAACAACGATTTGATTTTTGCTCGAGTCAAACTCGTTTTGTGAATAAGTACTCAAAGTACGAATTATCGAATTAAATTAAACTACATAATTAAATCCAATTTAATACGCATTTAATTCTAATTCACTATTTAATTCTAAATTAAATATTACACTTTTATTAACGAACCTTTACAACTTAAATTCCAAATTTAATCGCAACGGGTCTCAAAGCCCGATTAACATCTAATGTTTATTTAATTAAAGTCCAATGGGCTTTTAATTAATTTCTTTAAGGCGTGGACTTTTGGTCAACTCGGGTCAAACCGAATAACCAAAATCCAATCCGGGAGTTACCCCATAAGCCTTTAAATTAATTTTGGCCCATTAGGCCCAATTAAATAATAAGGTCCATTAAGTCATAATTGGACTTTTTGGATGCGGTTTTGGGCCCAATTGGATCCAACCAAATTGGCCTAAACCTAACTTGGTACAACCAAGCCCAAAAGCCCAATTACAACCTATAAGGCCCAATATCCAAAATAAGCCCAAATTAATTAACTTATAAAATTCCAAATTCCATAATTAATTAACCTAAGTGTTATACACAATTAATCATCCAATTAACATTCCTAAAACATCAATTAGCCTAATTAATCATGCACTTTAACATCAAATAGTGTCCAACACAATTTCATCAAAATCAAACCCAATACATGCTACTTTATTCTCGGTAATTAGGGGTTTTTTCATTCCGATTCGGTTTCGATCCAATTGAATCCACAATCATCATTTCCCAAATCAATTCAACTCATCCAATGAATTAAAATAAAAAAACACAATGAATTTCAAATGTTCAAGAATTCGGCCAAGCCACTTTAAAAGGGAAAAATTGTTCCAAATCAAAATTCAATCCAATTGAACTTCAAAACAACATTACCCACTTGTTTTAAGTCATCCAATGATCAAACAAACAAAAATCACCAAGAAATTAGGGTTCATCATTTTCGGCCTACTCCAAAAATTTGGGGGAAAATGGATCCAATCCAATTTCATGAAATTGAACATACACAACTTCAATTCATCAATATACAAGCATACTTACTCAATCAATTCAACAAAATCATGCTTCAATTGATTTTACCCAATTCAAACCCTAACTTTTTCATGCTTGATCAAAGCTCATAGATACCATTGTTGGTTTCTAATTAGGTCCCAAGATTCATGAAATCAAGCAAGAAAAACGCATGAATACTTCAAGGAGTAAGGCGGAATACATACTCACATTGAATGGTTTGATGCTAGGAAGAACAAAACCCATTTTCCTTCTTGTTGAAGCTCGGTTTTGAGCTGCTGTGAACTGCTGGACTGCACGGTGGGGGCTTTTTTGGCTCCTCCAAAATCGACCATGGGAGACCTCCATTGAAGCTCCAAGCTTCAAGCTCCAAAATGGTTCCATGCTCATGTATTAGTTTCCCTATCACCATAATATAACCCATGTGTGTGCTAGCACTCTTTCTCCTTCTTCATTTTCGGTCAAACCAGAAATTGGAAGAGGAAGAAGGTGAAGAACGGCTCCAAGCGTGACAGGGAGAAGAGAGAAAAGATGAGGGAAAAATTAGGTTTCCCTTGAAACCATGAATTGTAGAGAGAGAAAAGGAAATGTTTTACTTATATATTTATTTTATTTTCCAAAAATAAAATCAAATACAAAAGCATTATCATTTACCAAAAATCAAAAAGCAAAAGTCAAAAAGCAAAAAGCAAAAGTCAAAAAGCAAATGCCTTTAATGCTTTTCAACTACCACATCAATCACACTCAAATCAATCAATCAATCAAATTGTCACATCACTCAAAGTGACATGTGATTTGACGCTTGATGTGACTAGCGATTTGACGTTAGATTTGACTTGCGTGCCGCACTCGAATTCGAAATGCGAATGCGCTCGCAAATAATCTCGGGCTCGGGTTCGTTAATTCCAAATTAACGAATTTTCCGTCGCGACGTAATTAAGCGATTACGCCTAGCGAAATCACTATTCACGTCGCTAACGAATTAATTCGTTCGCCCGAATTAAAATCTAATTTTAATTCCGCGTCGAAATCCAATTTCGCATAATATATCGAATATATTATTTTATCGATTAATTCCAAATTAATCGTTCTCTCTCTTTAATTAATATTTTATCCCAGATAAAATATCTCCGTAATTAATCCCAGATTAATTTTCTCTCTCTTCTAATTAATCTCAGATTAATTATAGTGCGAGTCATACATCATCGGTGAATCTTCGGGAAGCGACCCATGAGATCCCCGGATATGTTGGGAGTAAATACAGTCGTCGGACTATCCGAACACGTAAGTACCTCGTACTACGTTTATACCGATTTACAAGACAATGTTGGCTTCTAGCAAAGCGTCATGCCTACCCAATTATGCAGAAATATCCTTATAGGAATAAGTGAGCTATATCAAGCGTAGTATACCGAAGTATTTCGTATTTCTATCCAGTATCAGATGTTCACGTGTTAGGCCTGGGGCTGGAATTGTGTCTGCCCCGTACGAAGCACATATCAGATGTCTGGTAACTAGTCTCTATAATCGGATATACATGACCTAGTCATAATATCCCGATAGCTCGAGCATTTAAGAGAACAAGTTCCGTATCCTACGTGACCATCATCTCCATATGACTGGAGTGACACTTCCGTCTTGACATCACACCCAACACACTACGATTCCCAATATACCCAGTATCGGCGTACACAGAACCGGTTAAAGCCCTGGACGACCTCAACTAAAGTATATTGATTGTCGTATGTATTAGCGGTGCAAGTCTCAGGTTAAGACCAAATACACCTACCCTGATTGCAGACTCCCATAGACACATAGTCATACTACCAATGGGATTCCACGGGGGGTCTATCCAGAGCGAAGCTGTTTCCCGTACCATCGGTGAAACACAACCTCCTACTACACTTGCATGAGTATGCAATACCCAAATATATGAGAACTATGCCGTTGTGCCCTCATAAACGCGCACAAGTGTAATACTAGTCTTTTACGTATTTATCGATGTCCAATCTCGATAATACTCTGACTAGCGATATTTAATGATTTATCCTTCGTGGACTGATACTGTCTCATATCATTCTCTGTCCAGGAACAAATCATAGGGACCTCTCATCATTTATATATCTAGGTGATCTAATCACAAATGATAAGAGTGCAATCTCCTTTGTCACATAGTTAATTTGTACAACAACACCATTATCTGTACAAATAGTGACGCTATGGGTCATAATTGTCCAACAAGAAAGTACTGTTAAACAAATCAAGGGTGAAATTCTTCCCATGGAAGGCAAAATCACGGTGGTTAGGTCCATTTGTGATCACCAAGGTTTTACCAGACAGAGCCGTTGAGATACATGATCCTGACTCCAACAAAACTTTCAAGGTTAAAAACAAGCGTGTTAAGCACTACTGGGGAGAATCATTTGAGCGACAAAAAGAAAGTGTCACACTTTCAGATCCAGCCTAACGTTCGAGAAGTCACGTCTAGCTGACGACTTTAAACTTAGCCCTCGCAGAGAGGCAACCCATGCAATTTTTGTATATATTGTGATTTGGTGTGATTTAATTTGGTGTGTTTAGTTTTTGCAGATTAAGACATTTCAGGATGGAAGAAGTTCTCGCAAAACTTCACAAGCAATTTCCTTCTGTCCCTCAAAAATCTCTGATGAAAGGCTTAGGCATTGGGGATCGACCTTTGAAAATTTTTCTGCTCTCCTCATCTTAATCCAGAATTTTTCTACCAAAATTCCGGATCCGAACAGCCTTGTATTTTTATTTACTGCCGAATGCATGTTAGGCTGTGACCATTCTTCTCCCATGCATGCGCTGCTCACTCAAGTCACAGATCATGTAACAGCCCATGAATATTCCATCTTGATCATGTTCCATGCGCAAACTTTGATCAAAATAATTCTTGCTCACGCCACTTTTGCTCATTTGGCAACCATGTGCAGATCACAGCCACGTCCAGATCACAGACAACTCACAAGCAAAGTTCAAGGCATGGACACAGTGCGCCACATGATTGATCATCAAAGTCCAATTTGGTTCATGAATATCTAAAGCATTATTCATCAACATGAACCAGTCAGCCCCTTGTTCATGAATATCTAAAGCATTCTTAAACAAAACTGATGATGATATGCGTGAGTAAAATAAGACAGCAGCAATTGTATTTCAGTATTGATTATGGCCACGTTTTGATCATCCTGCACGGTGGGTTGTTTATGCCTATTGCAAAAATCATATTTTGTATATTGCCGTGAACCATGTCTTATCAAGGATTGGATCCACCACTCGATCTTCCATGTTATGACTCACCACCAGAAATCCGTGAGGGTGGGCTCAGATCAACTCACTTGATGAAAATTGTCTTGAGAAATTTTCCACCACCATTGTTTTCTCTCATTTTTCTCTCTTTTCAATCTCATTGAAAAGATGAGAAAGAAGGCTAGGGTTTTTTTAGAAGAGAAAAGCTTCCTTTTTATATATAGGGTTTAGGTTAATTAAATGTACATTTACCAAATTAACCCTAACCCTAACCCTAATCACACAAATAAGTATTGGCCAATGGTATTTTTTGTCACAACAAAATTATTAATTTCAAAAATTAAATATAATATAAAATATCATTTAATTTTGAAATTAAAACTTAACATGTAACTTATATCATGATATAAATTACATATTTAATTTTGAATTAAATCAAATTTAATTTAAAATCAAATTATATATTAAATGATTATCTAATAATCATTAATATAACAACTATATATTAAACACTTTAATATAAAATTTCAAGGTGTGACATTATATAGTCATTAATCAAATTAATAATTATATCAATAAATAATTCTCAATTATTTATTATAATTCAAGTGAGTTCATAATTGGACTATCCAATTATTCTATGGATTCCTATAGTGTAACGAGCTAACACGGGGACCAAATGGACCTACAGTTCTGAGTTCCAATAATCTCGAAATATTAATTAAAACTCTTTAATTAAATATTCCGAATTATTAACTTTAGGTTATTCCACTAAAAACCTAAAACTGCACTGTCGTCACTGCAGATATATTTTATACCAAAAGTCAACGGTGTCCACCGATATAATCACTGCATACAGATTGACCCTCCACGAGTATCTCATAATTAGAGCCGGGTCAAAATATCTGTTATACCCCTCTAATTATTTTGTGCCATAAGTATCATTGATTTTCTAATGAACGATTTATTCTTAACTATTATGAATATTAATTTTTCTATTCGTAATAGAAAGACTTGAGCGCTCTAACCGTTCAAGTACCGAATCTACCCTTAAGGAAGATACTCATCTACTTCTCGCAAGAAGGAGTGGATTCCATATCTATATAAAAAATCATCAGCTATACACCAAACCATGCCCCCAAAATACGTAGCTATTGGTCGGGATTGCTTCACCAACCTCACCTTTGTAAATCAAAGGACATAGCCTGTCATGCATGAGTTCGTAGTACATTCAGGATTAAGATCAACCCATAAATGATCATCTATTAGACTGCTATGAATTTCTTTATATAATGGATATTAAAAGAAATTCATTTATGTCTTGGTCCAGTCCTATATGATCGTATCATATAAGGTGCCTCCATTCCCATGTCACCACATGAACGAACCCGGATCAAAGTCGTTATACAATATGGAATGGAAAACAGTTGTAGATAAATCACAAACAAAGTGCCCGTCTTCGTTTGCTCTCTACGGACTATTTAGGATTACTAATTTCAAATTTAAATCATCTTGTGTATAACACTTATACACTAAATCTGAAAGTACATTTAGTATCGAAGAGCCTACATGATAATTTATAATATGCAATTTTAAAATCAATATTTTAATAAATGAACAACCGTATTGTTTATTACTTAAAGTGATGAAAGCTGACTAGTGTCAACTGACTATTGTTCTATTTTTTGGACATGCCATAAGATTTAGAGATCCAATTAACATGAGAGCAATGGCATCTGAAAGTAAGCTCGAAGAAGATCATGTAAATATAAAGAACGCATGATTTGGCCAAGGGACTAGAAAGTTACAAGCGTTTTAATTTGCTCGTCAGAACCAATCCGCGTAAAGTAGTCGGACGTGCAGGTGACATTTGTCGGAGTGTTCTAACGCCCCAAGGCACTAGGTTCACGTTTGAGGAGCGTGAAACAGAGGTTCGAACGATCCAAGACAGTAGTTGGATGTGCGAGTTGCATTTGAAGGGCGTTCGAATGTGAATTATAGGATTTGAGTGCAAATGTATGATTTTAAGTGTTTTTCAATTCCTATTTGAGTTTCATAAAGCCCATTTCATTAGAATTAGGTTATAACATTATTTTTCTTATTAGAGCAGCCTTCCAAAGTTGTATTTTTCTCTACTCCTAATTTAATATGCTTTTTATAATTAATTTATTTATGAATTTCTCTACTATGAGTAGCTAAACATTTTTTGGTTAAGCACCAGATAAAGATTTTTCTTTAAATATCAAGTTTTATTAAATTTTCTATTTGAAATAGTTATATTCTTCTATTTGAATGTCATAAATTATTTTCCTATTTATTTAGGTGTACAACTAAGTGAATAAGTTAGTAATTTGAATGCAAGTTTAGATTCTTGATCTGTGTAATTGTCTTGGATTCTAGACCTAAGTAGAAATTGTGATCATAGATGGCATCATGTTTTCAAATGATTACATGGAGTTTATAACTCAAGTTAAATAAATCATGCATGTGTGTTTGTTGCTTGATTCAACATTCTTTCTCAGAGGTTAATGCTTTTATTAAATTAAATTTAGAGAGCGTATCCTAGGTTGGTTAACAAATAAGGATCAAGTAAGGAGCTTGTTCGTACTTGACGACTAAGTAAGAAAAGATTCGAGATATCTGAGCTTGTGTGATATCTTAAGGCTGTTAATTTCAATAGAAAGTGAGATAAAATTTGAACATAATTATATCCATTATCTATTGGTGGCAAATGAAACCTTTAACCTATAACATCCTCAATCCAAGAGATGTTACCGGCAGGGAATAGGCTGTACTATCCCCCTCGGCCTCAAACCAATCTGACTGATCAATACTGTCATACTCATCCCAAACATAAGTTCATGCAAATGATCCAATGCCCAACTCAATACGCATAGAAATATATCTCAAGTTTCCATACAATGAACTAAAAAAAAAACCATCACACTACAAATATGATGTTTGACACACTGAAAGACTGTTATTGTGCAATGTATATCATGCAACTTTTACTCGACTCTGACTATACTGCTTTCTGGACACAACCTGGTCTACTCAACACCCAAGTGACTGCCATCAGTATCCATCCTCTCGAACTCGTCCATCAGATTTGCCTGCAAAATAAAATACTGGGAGTGGGGGGTTAGGTAGTTTGAACACTTAGTGAGTGGACAGTTTAAAAACGAAACTGATATACTTTATAAAATCCATGGTTCCAAAACCAAAATCATCTCAAGAATCAGTATTTCCTGCTCAGAAAATATTTTCTAATAAAATCATGATTTGAAACCCGAATTCCAAATAACTATACCCTGATTTTACAAATTTGAGATTTCATACAGGTCCGGTATGAGGAAAATCTATCATAGTCGGAAATTGCATTCTCTAATTGGAGGTTTTTTTTTTTTTTTTAATCTTTTAACTTGATGAGATTCTTATTAGAATGGGACTAATCTAAAATACAGATAACATGAATTTCAACATATTAAAAGACAAATAACAATATTTTGAAATTTATGTCTTTTCGATTTTTTAGTTTGATTATTAACTTATTAATTAAGTTAATGTCTGCAAGTTATTGACATCTGAACCGAGATAAATGATAAAAAAAAAAAAAAAACATAAACTCCAATGCATTAAAAAATGAAATACAATGCATGAGAGCTCTTGTTTTTCTTGACTTTAAATATTTGTATGTCCTTATCTGAACATTTTTCTCTATAAATATAATGAGTCATTTTCTATTGAAAGATCTATTATTTTATTAAGTTAAAACAAAAATTCAATATAATAAATCAAATCAAATAAATTTTTTTCTCGTTCTAAGATTATTGATACATCAAATTTCAAAAAACATAAATTTCTTTTAACATGTAATATAATGAAAAATAAATAACATTATATAAGTGTAGCAAAGGCAATTAATATTGATTCCCCACTTCATGAATTCAATAAATAAATCTCAGCCAAATTTATTCTCCAGCAACTGACGTATAGCAGCAGCAACATCATCTAAAAACCTAAACCATATAGACTATCAAATTCAGCTTTTAGCAAGTAACCATTAACATCCACCATTAATTGCAACTCTGCAAGTTGCTAGGTTAAAAGCTTTCTCCCAAAAGAAACTCTATATATAGCCAAAAGGTAAACAAATATACAATTAACCCTAAAACTTAAGACACTTGATACTACAAGAACCAGGGTAGCTGGAAACATACATATCATACGAGTCGCCGATTGGAGCTCCTAAATTTTGGATTAAAATAATAACCTCCTATATAAAGTTTGCTATTTAATAAGGAAGATAAAAAAATCTTATTTTTGAAACTCATCTAAGTCGGGACTGCCCCGGATAAGAACTAATGCATCAGTTGAGTGCACAACCACTGCCACTCCTCCGGTGGAGGGACCTCCAAGATCAACCTATCCAAGTCCTTAAACGACATCGACATGCCTTTCGATAAGACGACGTCGTCTTGTAGCTGACCATCAACCTCAACTGATACTGTAACTCCTGATCTATTTGCCTCCTCCTCCGCTGATGATGAATTGTTTTCCTGTATCCATGCAACGCTAGAATCCTTGCCCGTAAGTTTCTGAACGACGGATCTGAAGCTCATGGGGTCAGTTTCCACATACTGAGTATCCATTAGAATTACTTTAACTGCTGCTGCTGCTGCTCGCTTTTTGCTAGACATCGTATATAATAATACTTCAAAATGGGTTGAATTTCTTGTGAGTTATGATTAGTTTATTATAGAATTTTGAGTCTTTTTGTTTTCCTTTTTATAATAAGAAGGACGTGAGTCGGGGAAAGTGACAAGAAATGGGAGTGTTGTGTTTTGACCGGGAGGAAATTGATGATTGTTGTTAATTAAAATGTTTATTGGCAGTCAATAATGACCCAACTTGGATTCAGTCAAGGGCACGCAATTTGGAAATCTTCAACAAAATCTTATGATTCTCAGTATACACTGCGGTTATTTTGAGAGTACTAATTAGCAGCATTAATACTAAGCGGTTTGATGGTTTAAGATTCATGATATCACCTTCAAGTAATGGGTTCGAATATAGAGAGTGTGTTTCTTATAAGAGTCTGTGACAGTCGTGGTTTTATTAGTTCCGCTTAAACCCAGAATGGGTGGTTTGGCAGCGGAATTTCCAACGATTCCAAAAAAAAAAATAATAACACTTTCTTTTCGAATATAAAAAATATTGATTGAAAATATAATCTAATTTATAAATATTAGAGTAAAAATATAAATTAGTTTATAAAAGAGAAAGACAAATAAGCAAACAAACTAAAACGACTGGCTAAGAGGAAACTCAAAAAGTTTAAAGACAGCTTGTCGTACGTAACACAGATTGTTGATACAAAGACCTTTAGGTTCTTTGTATTTGGACTGATAGCTGTAATGAGGACATAAAAGAAAATTAATGTGACATAAAAGAGAAAGGTTTGTATTGTACTATCTCGTCAATAATAATTAATTATTTCTTAAATTTTTCATCACATTTTTTAAATGACACTGTCATCATTTATGTTTTTTTTTTAATAGAATTAAAAAGAATGAGACTAGATTCATTTCTTCTTAATTTTCTCTTCACTTTGATTTTCATTTTTTTTTTTTAATTCTTCACATTCTTGTCATTTTTCATAAAATTGGTTTAATGCTGTCGCTGAGAATACGATTAATCTGACATAGGTTACATGAGTGCTCAACAGTTTAAACAGAATCTTATTAACCATCAAGCGAAACCAATAATTTTTAATCACAACCTATCTACATCTAAATACTAATCCAATTTTAACTTCCCTCCAAAATGAGGGGTTTTGGAGGGGAGAGAAAATAAGTAATTAAAAATTTAAATACATTGATTAAATTATCCTTACTTATATATTAAAATCCAAAATTGTCTTAATTACAAATCTCTCTTATATTTGCTTCACTATTCTAGACTTGAGCTTAATGGTTGTTATTTTGCTGAAACCTTATTAACATTTTGCGTATTATCTGAACATAATCATTTTAGTAATTTATGTTATAAACTTGGATATTTTACAGTGTTTCTTTACCTATTCATCTATGTTAAAGCCTAACTACTGGTTTTATGCTTGTTTTAATTTTATTTTTAATAACACGTATTATCTAGAGTTTTTAATTTTAATTTTAATTTTAATTTTATTCTTTATTTAATTCAAAGATAATATAAGTCTATATTGTTTTAATTTTATTTATAAAATACTACAAGAATAAAATAGTAAATTAGTTTTAAAATATATCCCCTCCCTTCTTGAACCAAACATATATCTTGAAAATTCACGATTAGCCTAGGTTCTGACCCTATGCGGAATTACAAACAATAAACACGACAAGTCCTGATTACTGTAACTATGAAATTCTAACAGACAACTACAATATCAACCAACAACAATAAAATCTACAATATCAATTCAAAGCAAAATATAAATTGCGGAAAATAAAATAATCACACAAAATCAACACAATAATTTTGGTGACGAAGTGGAAAACTCGTACGAGTATATATCGGATATACCAGCCCAATCCACTATATAGAGAAAAACTTACAGCGATGGTCAAGACCTATGGTGGCAACTCCACCGACTCAAGTACCTCAATACTGCAAGAACTCAAGGCAACTCCTCAAGCCCGCGACCCACAGTTTTCTTTAGAACCTCTGAAGTCTCTGAGTAAATTGTATCACCTCTGATGCCGGAACTCCGACTACCAAACTTCCTCCTAAAGAACTCTAAAGGATTAGGACTTTTGGGTTATGTTGTGTTGAAGGTTTATCAAAGATGGATTCACACCATTAATGAAGAAGACAATAAGATGAAGAAGTCTTCAATTGTGGAATCAAGAAGGTTGAAAGCTTTGAGAGATTTTAGCTCAAGGAAAAGGTGTTTCAACTCCTGGGGAAGGTGGCTCAATGTTTGTTTATATAGGTAGGGCAAATGAAAAGGGTTTCCTAGTATTATTTTGGCTTAAAAACATGTCTAAGATAACCTACTTACGCAGGTACGTTCAAACGCAACTCAAAAGTAAAGTTTCTGCCTAAAAAACGTTCGAACTCAATTACGAACGCCACACCAACGCAGATCGCGGACTGATTTTCAGGTGAAACTTAAAATGCTTGTAACTTTCTCGTCCCTTGGCCAAATCATGAGTTCTTTATATGTACGCGATCATCTTCGAGTCTACTTTCCAATTCAACTGATCTCATTTCAATTTGATCTCTAAATCCTTTTGAATATTCAAAAGAGTGAACATCGCTCTGATAACTCCATCAAATTTTGTCCAATTGCTCCGAGATCTTCACGACTCATTACAACTCAGTTGAACTTATTTTGTAACGGACATTGCCAATAAAAATGATGCTAACATATCTAATTAAAAAACATCCCCTCCCATCCTCTCCCCTCCTTTGAACCAAACATATATTAAAATAAAATCCTTTTGCTTCCATCCCCTCCCCTCCCCCCTCTATTAAAATCCCTCCACTCCCTCCCCTTCGTTGAACCAAACAGACCCTTAAAGAGGATTTTCATGGTATATAGTCTAATAACTTTTACCACGTGGTCTTAATGGGTGTGATTTGGTGGTGTAAGACTTATGATATGACTTATAGTTTGGGTTTAAATCCAGGAGTGCATTTCTTATAAGAGTCTGGGACAGTTGGAAGTTTTACTTACTCCATTTAAGTTCGGATTAGATGATTTAACTGTTGAAAATTCTTCAAATATTCAAATATATTATTTTGGATAGAGGAGGGACATGTCCCTTCGATGGTACCCATCAGGGACATGTCCTCTATTTGTGTGTAACATGGTCCTATGCTCCAAGGGATGCATAGGAGGGGTGCAACCCTGTGGAGGGTTGCACTCTAACCCAAATGGTGCTCTTGAGTCACCCTGAAGGGGTTATTTAGGGGGTGAGTCCGGTAACGCAGCGGAAGCGGTGAAAATCTGATTTTCAGATTTCAAAATTTTTTCTCGGATTAATTAAATAAACATATTTATTTAATATTCCAATTATCAAATTATGAAATAAAATTTCAAATGAATCAAATTCAAGTGAAATTACCAAATTACCCTTATATGGTATTTTGTCCATTTTAGTCCGAAATTGATCTAATCAATTTTGAATGATTCTAAATCATTTCTAAGATGAACTTAGCATGTTCAAAACATCAAAACACCAAAAGCCACAAAATCCCCAAAATTCCATGCCATTGCCGTGAGCACCATTTGGTGCCAAAATTGACCATTTTGTCATTTCATGCTTCAAAACTCATCCAAATGAAATCCAATCAACATGAAACTTTGCATGCATCATATACACACCCAAATGCTCAACATATATGAAAACCCCCAAATTTGGAATAGGTTATAAACCCTAATTTTTCAATTTTCTCAAATTGGACAAATTAGACCAAATACATTAAATCAATTACTTCAATCATCATTCTTCCATCCAATTCAAGTCTCAACACAATGAAACAACTCAAGATCAAATCTAGGTCATTTAAGAGTGGGTCAACAACTCTAGAATAGCAACATGGTTTCATAAACCTTGAAAGAATGTTTACAACTACACTAGTTACAAACTTCCATCATCATACATGCTTTACAATTTCACCAAAGCTTCCATCAACAAAAACCACAAAGAACAAAGAAAGAAATAACCTAAAGATATCATATATTGAAGCCTAGATCCTAAGGAACAATTTCCTTACTAATAGTAAGTTGGAAAAAACTTACTAAAATCAAGCTTCCTTTGGATTTTCTTTCTTTCTCAAGCTTTCTTTAAGTTCCTTCAATGGTGTTTTACTTTTGTGAAATGTGTATTAGGTTATCAAATGAAGATGAAATGAAAACAATATATACTTGTAATAAATAACCCTTGGCCGAAATTACAAGCATTTATTTTACAATTTTCATTTCAATTTCATTTAACTAAAGTTTGGTCAACTTGATTAAATATCTAAAAACAACTTTATTAGATATTTATTTAAGTCAACAATTGCAACTAACATCATTAACTTTAATTATCCTAACATAAGATTTTATATTTTAATTAATTTAATCATTTAACAATTAAATAATTAATTAATTAATCAAATACAAATATATTAAATATATGTACAATATTTACATTAAATATTAAAAACATATATTCATTTAGGAAATAAGTCAAATAACTCATTTGACTATTAATTAATGTGTATTTAAATTAATCAAGTATTAAATGTAAATACACAATAATTAAGGAAATGACTATCTAGTCTCTTTAGCATGTATCTTGCGTTTAACCATTAAACGACTTTATAAATAATCAATATTATTTATTTATGTTGCTCTAGTGCTCAACGAGTATGTTTCATTATTGAGACTCTCTAGGTTCAGGTATATCCGTCACAAAATCTAATTTCGTGTCCATAATCTATCCACCCGTAGATTATGACGATCACGGATAATCTCGCTGAACCATACAGGTCGAGGTCATCGCAAATGTATAATTCCTCCGTCACAGGTATCCGGATAAATCCCAGAGATATAGATGTAAACGTCAAATCTCTATCGGGATTATCCAGTCGACTATTCTATTAGCAATCTCAAAAAGAATATTTAGAACTAGCTTCTAAACTTACCACGGGCCCATGGTTTTATCTGATTGCTAATCATATGGACTACCTATGCTCTGGTACACAGAACTGACGGATCCTATCTTGATACACATAGGACACCCTGAGGATCTATCTACACCCAACGAACAAGCGGAGGTCTGATCTAAATAGATCGGTGACGTGACTGCCGTCAAAGTGTAGAAGATGTCTCATGTGCCCACAATGGCATCTCAAGTCTAAGAATCACAAGTGCTACTCAACCCAAGAAGATTCTTATTGACGCTGGTGTACCATCCATTAAGAATCTTCGGTGAGTCGTTCAGTGTTTATCCGCTATAAACACCTACACGTCTATACTAGTCTCCAAGACTAATGGTTCATTGAGAAACCATTGGAATCATATATTCCAGTATACGACATGTACCGGTCTCAACGGGTTTACTATACTGACCAAGTAGTGTAAACCTTGACCAGGAACTGTCTGAGAATGACAACGTCATGATACATCTCAATGTCCGTTGCGACGCTTTTGCAACTGTATTATGACTAATCATTCTATGGTCATTACGTCTTTACCATATAAAAGAATAGATTATATTATAGAAACTGCATATATTATTACTGATAATAACGTTTTACAGAAGTATTTAACAAAAATACAACCGGGAATTGGCGCTCTGAGCACCAACCCCTACACACCCTTCCATGCTTATAAAAGGAAGCCATCATGTTCCTTTAAAGACACACAAATAAGATCCAAATTTCATCCAATAAGTGAGAGTCTTAAATTACTTTCTTGAGTTTGAGAGAGTGCCACCATATTCCCAGTTCGAGATCTTGTTAAGGCGTGCCCCTTGAACAAGAGGAATTCGGGTTATCCTGTGAGAACATTAGCCACAAAGCCGTGGAGCACCAAGACGGGGCTGATTAGTTCTTAAAGACAGAGAATATTCTCAATCCGGACCACTGCATTCGTTGTGTTCATCAGGTTTTTCATATTCTCTAAGTTTTAGGATTTTTAGGGTTCATGCATGTAAAGTAGATCTACAATTGTTTTATGTATACGATTTGTTTTTAGCATGTTTGTTTTCTGTTTAATGACACTATATGTACTACAATCTTAAGAACTAAACAATCTAGTGTTGTTAGATAGTAATTCGCATGCTAGGTTAGAAAATTTTCTGGAAAAATACAGATTGTGCATGAAAAAATTGTAGGGCGTTCGAACGCCCGATGAACGCAAAGGCTTAAATCTGAAATTTCATAAGAATGTTCGAACTCGTCTTCAAACGCCACTCGAACGCAAGCCTTCTACCTAAGAACGTTCAAACGCATCTTCAAACGCAACTCCAACGTAGACCTTCTGACTTAGTTTGTTCAAACGCGTCCTAAACGTAACTCGAATGCAAACTCTCTGGAATCATTCCATTCGAACGCGACACTAACGAAATAGTCCTGGAATTGTTATAAACTGCAAAGACTTATATTAATATTAACTTAGTAAATCATATACTGAAACACATTAATCTTGGTAGTATAGATTTAAGTTATTATTAGGTTGTTAAATTATCACAAGCATACACATAGTGATAAGATTGAAATTGATTGTGTGTTGCATACTTGGGTGAGAATTTAAAGTGTAATCATACACAAGAAATTTCATCCAATCTTGATTGACACTTACAATATATCTACACATATCGTATATTGTTTGTGCTATTGAATAAGTGTAATTCTGGGTTTGAATTACTAAGAGATCCTATTGAAAAAGTGTTTAAAGAATATTCTGTCAAAAAGTCGATAAGAGCCTAAGTGGTCAAGGATTTAAGTGGTTACTCTGGACCCCCCTCGTCCTCTGGGAATATTCGTTTATTCATTTTTCTAAAGAATCTTTAGTTGAAATTCAAGGACTTGTGTTTATTGGAACCACCGTCCAATAGAACAACAAGTGGTTACCTAGTATATCACTTTAAACAAGATCATTTGTTGATCGTTGGGTAATTTGTCTTTTGTAGACTAATTGACCCCTATTGGTTTTTTCAGTTACAAATAGCTAGCGGAAACATCACAGTACCAGTCTCTCATAGAGAAAAACCGGAGAAATTTGGTGAGGCAAATTTCAAACAGTGGCAGAGCAAAATGCTGTTCTACCTGACAACTCTCCAGTTGGCTAAATTTCTCAAAGATCCTCTGGGTCCTGTAGAGGGTGAATCGGAAATAGCCAAGAAGAGCGAGAACAGACATGGATGTCTGGAGACTTCCTATGCAAAAACTACATTTTGGGTGGTCTTGACAATACCATGTACAATGTGTACCAAGGCATGACTTCTGCGAAGATTCTCTGGGAATCTCTCGAGAAGAAATACAAAACCGAGGATGTCAGACAAAAGAAATTTATCATGGGTAGGTTCCTGGACTACAAGATGGTAGATTCTAGGACGATGATGTCTCAATTGGGTGAACTGCAGTTGATCATTCATGAAATACTGGATGAGGGTATGAAACTCTGTGAGACGTTTCAAATTGCCACCATAATTTAAAAGTTGCCTCCATCATGGAAAGACTTCAGGAGCTATCTAAAACACAAAAAGAAGCAGATGAGCCTTGAAGACCTTACGGTTCAATTGAGAATCGAAGAGGACAATAGGAAGTCCGTGAAGGCCAGCTACAAGACTATGGAGTCTAAGGCCAACATCATTGAGGGTGTAAAGGGTAGCAAAAAGAGAAAGAACAGTGGAGCTGATTCTTCCCAAACGAACAAGAAGTTCAAGGGGAAATGCTACAACTGTGGAAAGAGCGGTCATATGGCAAAGGACTGCAGAAACAATAAGTCTCAGGACAAGGGTAAGAAAAAGAAAAATGAGGCCCATGTCACTGAAGGTGAGCAGCTGACTGATGAGATCTCAGATCACCAGTGACTCGTATCACATCGATAAGAATGCTCATAGCCATAGCAGCTATATTTGGTCTTGAAATACATCAAATGGATGTAAAGACGACATTCTTGAATGGTGAATTAGATGAAGAGATTTACATGGAACAACCAGAAGGGTTTAGTATTCCTGGACAAGAACAGAAGGTGTGTAAACTTGTAAGATCCTTGTACAGATTAAAACAAGCACCTAAACAATGGCATGAGAAATTTGACAAAGAGATGTTGTCAAATGGGTTCAAAAACAATGAGTGTGATAAGTGTGTGTACACCAAATCAACTCAAAAAGGATGTGTCATTGTATGTCTCTATGTAGACGATATGCTGATAATTGGTAGTAATCATGAAATGATTTAGTCTACCAAGAACGTGTTATCCAGCAGATTTGATATGAAAGATTTGGGAGTAGCTGATGTGATCTTAGGAATTAAGATTTCTAGGATATCAGACGAATATATATTATCTCAGACTCATTATATTGAGAATATACTTGAGAAATATAACAAAGGGAATCTAAATGTGGCTAGAACCCATGTGGACCTAACTCTTCATCTATCAAAGAATACTGGTTCAAGCGTATCGTAATTAGAGTATTCGAAAATCATCGGAAGTCTGATGTATCTCACGAATTACACACGACCTGATAACGCTCAAGTTGTGAACTGGCTTAATAGATATACGAGCAATCCAGGACATAACTACTGGAAAGCCTTAGTAAAAGTTTTGAGGTATCTGAGAGAAACTTCAAAATATGGGCTACACTATGAGAGATATCATGTTGTTCTAGAAGGATACAGCGATGCTAACTGGATATCTGATACAGTGGATTCCAAATCTACGAGTGGATTTGTTTTCACACTTGGTAGTGCAGCCGTGTCATGGAAATTCTCGAGGCAAACGTGTATTGCCCGATCTACTATGGAATCAGAGTTCATAGCGTTAGACAAAACAGCGGAAGAAACAGAATGGCTTAGAAACTTTCATGAGGATATTCCTAGTTGGCCTAAACCAATGCCAACGATTAGTATACACTGTGATAGTCAATCGGCTATTCGGAGAGCCCAAAATATAATGTATAATGGTAAGTCTCGACACATACATCGGAGACACAATACCATACGTCAACTGCTCTCAAGTGGCATAATATCGATCGATTATGTTAAGTCGAAGGAAAACCTAGCGGATACACTAACTAAAGGTTTACCTCGAGAGCAAGTTGAGAAGTCATCGATGGGAATGGGCTTGAAGCCTATAATCTAAGAATTGTCACTGTGGAAACCCAACATAGCTGACTGGAGATCCCAAGATCTAGGTTCAAAATGGACAACAGAAACTTTGTGCAATTCAAAACAAGCACTGAAGAGTTTTGTACTCTTTCTCATTCCGATAATGACGCTGAGTGATGTCTGTCATGGTTAGGATAAGCTAAGGCTTTTAATGATCACTATATTAGGAGATAAGTCCTAATGGGGGTAAAGACAAATTACATCTTCATAGTAGATCACCTATTTCAAGTAAGAAGTGAGGCTGCTTCCATGGAAACTTTTAAAAGCGGGTTACCCTAAAGTACTTGATGAATCCAGGACCGTTGTTCAGGGCCGAAATGAACACAACCGTAGAACGGGAAATGGTCGAAGTAAAGCTGTGTGTTGGCAATTGTCTTGGTTTACACTAACGGCAGAACAGTTCAAGACTATGTGTCACTGATTTGCCAAGAAAATTCAATTGTCATTCACTAGGAAAGGTTCAAGGTGAAAGCTACCTATTTCGATGCAGCTTTAGTTCACGGAAACTCTCTCAAGTGTCTTCATGAATATTTGAAAAATTATGGGGGATTGTTGAAAATTCTTTAAATATTCAAAATATTGTTTTGGATGAAGGAGGGACATGTCCCTTGGATGATACTCCTTAGGGACATGTCCTCCATTTGTGTGTAACATGGTCCTATGCTCAAAGGGATGCATAGGAGGGGTGCAACCCTTTGGAGGGTTGCACTCTAACCCAAATGGTGCTCATGAGGCACCCTTCCATGCTTATAAAAGGAAGTCATCATGTTCCTTTAAAGACACACAAATAAGATCCGAATTTCATCCAATAAGTGAGAGTCTTGAATTGCTTTCTTGAGTCTAAGAGAGTGCCACCATATTCCCAGTTCGAGATCTTGTTAAGGCGTGCCCCTTGAACAAGAGGAATCCGGATTATCCTGGGAGAACATTAGCCACAAAGCCATAGAGCACCGAGACGGGGCTGATTAGTTCTAAGGACAGAGAATATTCTCGATCCGAACCACTGCATTCGTCGTGTTCATCATGTTTTTCATTCTCTAAGTTTTAGGATTTTTTAGGGTTCATGCATGTAAAGTAGATCTACAATTGTTTTCTGGATACGATTTATTTTTAGCATGTTTGTTTTCTATTTAATGACACTATATGTACTACATTAACATCGGATTTCTAACGTTTCAAAAAAAAAAAAACTTTTACCACGTTCCATATAACATCATATAATTACTTTATACTCACATTCTCCTCATTTATACACTTTTTTTTTTTTAAGAAACGAGAGAATAATGTGAAAATGTGATAAATATTTCTGAACTTTCTTCACTTATCGCTTTTTTAACTCATATTTTGGTCTCTTGTATTTAATAAAAACAAATAATAATGAGAGGTGATGAAAATATCTCCATTTTTTCTTAAACATTTTCATCATATATTCTCTTCAACTCCCGTCGATTCTCCCTATTGCGAAGTCGTTGTCGCTACTTAAAAAGGATAGAGACCTGCTAATGTGGAAGAGCAAGAAAAATTCTACAATATAATAGTAATATTACGTTACACATATAATAATATAAGAATATCTTGACATGTATTTTAAAATATTAAAAAAATATACTAAATAAATGATAATTATGTTTTATACAATTATACATGTCATATGTTATTAATTAGTGTTATCATATTACTTATTCTTCTGTTGTAAAGAAAAATAACTCTTATGACCTCTAGATAGTCACTAATTATAGAGAGGTGATTTTTGATCCTCAAATTATCTCATGAGCCCTTATTAATTATATTTTTATTAATTCCTATTTTGTCATTTCATAAAATTATTAAAAAGGATAAATAGGTTGTAAGCACACCTACATTTATAATTTTATAAACTTTAATTTCAATTACACCCACCATTGTTTCTCTCTCATCCATTGTCCTTTATTTCTGGCGTTCCATATCAGAAAATAGAGCAACCATTCAGCTGAAGCTCATGTCCTCCAACCTTCACAAAATGTATTACATCTTTCATTTTTTTACATATATAATTCAAAATGTTATGTAAATTTAATTAACTGAGAATTACTATATTATAATTCTGTAGAACATTGGTTTGTGATTTGAACTGGATTCCTCAACATCATCAATTTATTTTGGAAACATTGAAAATTCCGTCGTCAAATCATCCGACCCGGAGCTTAAGCGGAATAGATAAAATTCCCGACTACCTCAAGCTCTTACAGCGAAATGCACCCTTAGACTTGAACTCGGGACCTAACAACCAAGTTCTAAACCATTTACTACCAATTCACACCCCTTGGGCCATCATCAACTTCTTACAAGTAGTTTAAAACATGAAATAATAACGAGTGTGTTTAACCCAATGTTATTTCATCCACAAAGGATTAAGCGAAGGGACGGGGGTAAAAGTGAAAGAGAAGTGATGGTGTAATATCCCGAATTTTTCGGAACGGTTTTGGAAGGTTTCTGAATTAAAGTTTAGAATTTGGAACTGAATATTATTCGAAAATAAGAGTTTATGTGTTGAAAAATAGGTCGGAACGTTTTAAAGTAAAGCTTCGTCGCTTTGAAAATTGAGTGGTTTCGAGAACTGGTAACACGATTTCTTTTTACATCGTTATATACGTAAGAATTTCTTTTTTCGGCTATAAAAATAGCAAATGAACTCCGATTGAGCTGATTCTTAAACCATCGGACTCGTATTTCCGTGAGGAATAATTTTTGCATTGAACACTTTTCGAAATTTATATCATAAGAGCTTCACAAATATCAATTTCGGTGAAAGCTCTATGACAAAGACCTGATTGTAATTTCACGGGGTTAGATTATAATTTTCAAATAATTTTCTATATATACATCTAAGTTTCAAGAAATTGCAAAAAATTGCATAAGCTCTCCACATCTCACACACGCACTCCCGTCTTAAAATTTCGTCCTTGCACTGCTGGTCACGCCGGAGGCCTGCCGACCGGCGGACCATCCAAAGGGGTGGGCCGGCACCCTTCCACCTTGTAGTGGCCGACGACATCCCCAGAAAGCCGGTAACCGCGATGGAGAGAGGAGATACATGTGCGCTTGGGTTTTCTGATCCTGGCTCATTATTTCGTTTCATGATCCGAGCCACCCACCAAATCGAAGCTCTCATAGAGTACTACAAGTTTGCGGTGATGGATTTTCCGTTCCATGCACGGTTGCATGTAATACGATGGGAGAACCGACAGTGAATAGTTACCCACAAGTAGGGATGACAATTTCACCCATAAACCCGCAAACCTGTGAAAACCCACCCGCATTGGGTAGGATTTGGTAAATATTTAAGCGGTTTTGTGCGAGTTTGGTAATTTAAAACAAAACCCGGTGCGGGTTTGGAAATTAAGCAAAACTAGTGGATACTCACTGCGGGTATCCGCTACCCGCAAGTTTAATTCTTTTTTTTGTTTTATATCTTTAGGGCAAAAAAAATATATCATATAAAAGGACTCACTAACTTACAATTTTTGAATTGCTCTATCTTAATATTTTTGAATTACTTTTTGTCATGGTTCAATAATTTTGATGATATGAATTTAACATAATGAAGGATATTCAGCTAGTGATTCATTGATGTAATTATGATAATATGAATTTGACATTATGTTATAAATATTTTAAACTTTTATTTATGTGTCATAATTTCCAAACTGTCAAATATATTTTTTTTTTTTGTATGTTATGAAAAGTATCAATGTTTAATTAAAAAGATTGTATTATTAAGAGATTAAGGGAATTCGATATTTTAAAAACCCGTAAAAAATCTGCAGGGTATCAATGCGGGTTTGGTAATTTATTTTTATATGCAGGTGCGGGTTTGGTAATGAAAATTAAAACCCGCAGCGGGTATAGTGCGGGTTTGGTAATTTATTTACATATGGGGGTGCAGGTTTGGTAATGACAAACTTGCACCAAACCCTACCCACTGCCATCTTTGCCCACAATTGAACAGTAGTTTCGATCAGAATTTCGTCGATTTTAGTGCGTTCGTGGGATCTTTTGGAGTCCGTATATGCCATCGAATTCTCGGTAAGACCTCCTGGTAAAAATTCACTAATTCTAAGTTTTTTGTTAAATATTCGGATGTTTCTAGTAGCTTCACAAAGTAGCGTAAGGATATAAATTGAGTTATTTGAGTACTAGTATATTGAATATGTGCATTTGGTAAAATCCGAGTGAAAACGAAACGAGTTGGATCGATCTGATAGATTATGTAAGTTTCCAGTAAAAGAGGGTTTTCCGTGTATTAATATATTTTTAATCGTAATGATAGATATGAGTCATATATGATGATATGATAGTGTTTGGATAAATCCGGGCAGGTTCAGAGGGTTCGAGACCCTTACGTAGAGTTTGCGAAAAAAATTTCGGAAGATTTTTAAAAAATACGTAAACCAAGTATTCAAGTTAACTAGTTGCATAAATTAGTTTGTAATGATGTTTTAAGAATAATAAAACTGAAATCATTGAAATCAGATTTAATTTGATTGTCCCGGAATGATACGGAAGTTGTCATAGTAAAGTCAAACATTCTATAAAGTTGCTATTCCGACGACGTTTTACGATTTATTTTGACAGATTTGACTATAATCTAGAGTGCTTGCGAAGCCAAATAAGTAACTTATGCTATGAATACTTGATGTGTTGATTGTGTTTTAAATATGTACATATATAGAGATGACTGAAGTGTTTATGATAAGACGAGGATAGTTAAGAAATGCTCTTGAGAATACAGTTCAAGATTGTGTACAGTTAAATTAATCGTCTAACATATGTATGAATTTTGGTTACTGGTATGATATGAAATGAAATATTTGATGAGCTTAATATCTATATGCATGTGTTCAGGAATGTAACTGTCTGAACTTGTATTGAATATGTATATGTATAAACAAATGTATGAGTATGGATATACGGAATTGCATAAATATGTGATGATAAGATATGTATAACTTGAGTATATAATATCTGTAACTGGAAGAAGTTATGGTTTCTAAATTTATATAAGCATGTGTATGTGTACAGTATTTGAATATGTTCATTATTAACTAATACATGCGGTTTGTATGTGTGGTGTTTGAGTGATTAAATGTGATGAGAAATTGATATAAGCTAAGTTTTCCTGAATGGTTAAGGTGCGTGAGGGAAATGATGCATTTTATGAATAGATATATCTTAACTAAAAAGTTTTTATACCATGAATGATCGATAAGAAAAAGACATAAGGATTATTATATGGTATTGTATCCGAATTTGAAGAGAGGTGCATTTTCATATGTTTGAGATATATGTGTGTATATGAGTATTTGAAAGATGACTTGGAGTGTGTGTCAAGTATGTGCTTGCGTATGTGAAATCATGCTATGAGTTGTGTTATGTGATATGTGCGCATGTGTGTATGTTTAATTGGTTAATAGTTTCATAGTGTAGTAGTCTAACTGGTTAGGAATTCGTTCGGATGACATTCATCTCATACCTATTCTAAAATATGTAAACCAGCCATATGTATGTATTGTTTGGTTATATGTTTTGTGATATATTGTCTCTATATATGTTTGAGTGTATCCGTGTGTGACAGAATCCGTGATATATATGGACTGTGAGTGTTATTTGGGAATGAATGAATGACTTAGAAATCAGCGTGAATATAGGATGTTATGAGTGTGTTTGCTAAGTTTGTTATTATATGTGGTACATTATGGAAGAGACTGAATGTGTTTGTAGAATTCTGAAATTGGATTTGCATGAATGTAAGAGAAGTGGGCTACGATTTCGAAACTGATATGCGTGAAAGTGTATATGTCACGAATGTTAAGCTAACGTAAGGTTATCAGAATGAAAGAAAGTTTGTTTTAAAATAAAGGAAGGTGGTTTGACTTATCGTTTTGAGGATATTTCAAAGGTGTGCATTCGTAATAAAGTTTAAGTATATGACTTCATGTTTCTTATGATTAAAATGATTTCGATGTAAAATAACTTATTCTGTGATATTCGTGTTGATGCCTTGTGTGATTTGAATGTTTGGCTGATAGAATGTCATATGCGTGAATATGTAGATATAGGAATTTAACATGGTAAAGTATAAAGGATAATAAAAGTCGACAAATCTGAACTTATAATAATTTAGTAATTCTGATAAACTGCCGATATGCTTATCTTGTATATTTATTTGTAGTACTAGCATGGTTACTTACTGAGTTTTATAATTCACACCAAACCAGTTTGCTAGTTTTACAGGTTGGCTTCCAGATTGGTCAACCACGACAGCTTTGGAAGTCATGCTCGAGACGCAGATCACCCAAGCGGTAATCACCCTTGCAAGTGTCTTGGGATAAATTCTTAGAGGTTTAGGATATATGATTATTATGTTAATCGTCATGCTAAGCATTGTACGTGCCAAATTTGGGCTAAGGACAAAACCGTCTTTCACTTCGAACACAATACCAAGTGAGGCCCAAAGCAAAAACTCAGTCGACTGGGAACATTCCCCATGGCTCATGTAGAGTCAAGTTGAAGACATGGCCTTCATCTGATTCAGAAGACATTGTAGACTCCCCTGGTCATTTGACCCGTAGTATGGGGATTATCCTGACCTTCATCGGGTTCAGTCGACTGGGAACATTCCCCAGGGCTCATGTAGAGTCAAGTTGAAGACCTGGCCTTCATCTGGTCCAGAAGACATTGTAGACTCCCCTGGTCTTTTGACCCATAGTATGGGGATTATCCTGACCTTCATCGGGTTCAGTCGACTGGGAACATTCCCAATGGCTCATGTAAAGTCAAGTTGAAGACCTAGCCTTCATCTGGTCCAGAAGACATTGTAGACTCATCTGGTTCTTGACCAGTAGTATGGAGATTGTCCTGACCTTCATCTAGTTCAGTGGACTGGGGACATCCCCCATGGCTCATGTAGAGTCAAATGGAAGACCTGAACCTTCATCTTGTTCAGTCGATAGGGAACATTCCCCATGGCTCATGTAGAGTCAAAATGGAAGACCTGAACCTTCATCTGGTTTAGTCGACAGAGAACATTCCCCATGGCTCATGTAGAGTCAAAATGGAAGACTTGAACCTTCATCTGGTTCAGTGGACTGGGGACATCCCCCATAGCTCATGTAGAGTCAAGTTGAAGACCTGGCCTTCATCTGGTCCAGAAGACATTGTAGACTCTCCTGGTCATTTAACCCGTAGTATGGGGATTATCCTGACCTTCATCGGGTTCAGTCGACTGGGAACATTCCCTATGGCTCCTATAGAGTCAAGTTGAAGACCTGGCATTCATCTGGTCCAGAAGACATTGTAGACTCCCTTGGTCATTTGACCCATAGTATGGGGATTATCCAGACCTTCATCAGGTTCAGTCGACTATGAACATTCTATGTTTCTAGTAGAGTTAAGTTGAAGTTTTAAACTTCAGCTACTTCAAAAGACATAGAAGACATCTAGTATCAGGATCAAATCTCTAATGATACATTCGACATATTACTCTTCAAGTCAAAGACTCTTTGACTTAAAGAGTAGGGAACAAACTGTACGTGCCAAATTTGGGCTAAGGACAAAACCGTCTTTCACTTCGAACACAATACCAAGTGAGGCCCAAAGCAATAACCCAGACCATTAAACTCTAAACCCTTTACAAAAATAAAAGGACAAACCCTTTAACTGATTCTCTCTTTTCCCCAACAAAGAATATATCTCCACATATTCTCCCCGCCGAAAGCAGAGACAATAAGCATGTTATGGGGACCCATTTCCCATGTGCAGACCAGAGAATTCACCTTTCTCCACCTATAAAATGAAGCATGATTCATGAAGTTATGGGGGGCTTCTCAACTCTCTTCACTTCTCTCTTACAAGCTTCTGCCCTGTGATATTAGCTCTCTGAGCCCCCCACTCCCACAGACACATATCACCGCCCTCACGGCCACCCAGAGAGGTCAAGGTAACTTCAAACCTTGCTTTCACATTTTACATATTTAATGCTCATTTCATATTACTGACTTGGGCGTCGGAGTGCCCCCGGCACCCACACACCGGTGGGTAGTCTGCTCCCGCTCACTCTACCTTTGTCTTGCAGGATCGCTAATGCCCACAACCTACAAATTCTGATTGTGGACCTTGGCCGAAAATCAGCATCCACAATTTGGCGCCCACCGTGGGGCGTTAGCGATTCATAGCAAGCAAAGACCCCCTCAGTTTACAATCCTTACAAACACAACTATCCATAGCTTCGTGCAACAGACAGACACCACATGTGGTGGCACAATTAGCCACTTTACAAAACAGTTACAATCAATGGAAGATAAAAACTGATCCATGTAAAAGTCCAGTACTAATCTCCAATAGTATCTGGAACATAATTCTTTCTTCATCTACTCAAAGGCGTGAGGCTACAACTCATTTCAATTATCTTATCAACCCAATTTCTTAGGAGCATTCGAGAATATGGCAAGTGAAAATTCACCATCAAATGACCATTCATTTAATCACCAAAGAAACCATCACATTTCTTCAGCCGACCTATCACGACAAGACACATCTTCCATGTGAATGGAAATGTTGGAGTAATCTTCTCCAGTCTACCTAGAATCAAACTACCAATAAGGAAAATCCAAATCGAGATAACTTCAGCATTATTTCCCTATAAATCATCAGCTCCCAAAGAAGTGGGAGAATAGCCATATTCGTCATACGACAGAGATGAATTCCAATCTTCTTCATATGATATGAAAGGTGTGTCATCTGCTTCACGCAATGCAAAGAGGATTGTTATCTCCTCCCGAGGACGTGGAAGGATTGTCATCTCCTCCAGTCTACAAGAAAAGTTTTTCATCTCCTCCAGACTACATGAAAACCCACTGTCTAAGCCAATTATGGTCTCTTACACAAGAAAGAAACTGGACACAACCACTGTTTGCATGCGTAGTTGTCAGTCTACACTTGCATGAAGCACTCTGCCATATGTAGTCCATAGTCGTACGCAGACTGCAAAAAATCAAGCATGCTAAAAAAAAAATTTGAAAGTTAGGCCAAAATGATCAATGAAGAGGCAGGTAAAAAAAAAAAAAAAATCGTAGGCTCCAATAAGAATTGCAAGCAGTCCAAAGCTAAAGGTGCCAAATGCTCTAGATTCCTTCCATCAAGCTACACGTGGGTGCCAAGAAAAGTTTCACTCTCCAAAAGGAACCTCATAAACAACAAATAGTTGAGATAAAGTGAGGCCAACTACCCCAAGCTACAAAAAAAAAAAAAAGAAATTGGCGTGATAAAAAAAAAAACTTTGCCCAAAATAAAAAAAAAAAAGGAAAGCAAAGTGGGCCTAAATTTGCTATGTTGATTGACTAAAAAAAAAAAAAATTTGGCGTGATAAAAAAAAAATAAAACTTTGCCCAAAAGAAAAAAAGAGGAAAGCAAGGTGTGGCCCAAATTTTCTTTGTTGTTTGACTAAAGAATAGGACATTGGCGTGATAAAAAAAAAGGGCTTTTACCCAAATAAGAATAATAAGAGGAAAACAAGGTGGGGCCAATTTCAAAAGAGAAAGTGTAGTAATGAAAGAATAATAAGAAGAAAGCAGCCCCATAATTTTGACTAAAACAAAAATATAGAGTGGGCCATGTACAAATCATATATTAGTTCATTAAAAGCCAACAAGTAAGTAGCTGTCATAAATTGTCACACACTACCTTTCCCCATACTACCACACTACAAAACCCATAGCCTCTCATTTAAAAAAAATAGAGCCCCACGCTACATGCAAAGTGGCCCATTCGACAGGTGGATTCTTCCACATGTTAATATCACAAGCGAGTCTAGCCCTGGTGGTTCTTTTGTCGACAACACTCTTGATGGTGTCATTCACATTGAAATCATTTTCACCCATGCTACATTCACGTGCCTGATATTTTCTTCTCTGCCACCATTCTTCTTCTTGTCGCATGCCAGAGTATGATCCATGTAAGGACTGAGGGCTGAATGGTCCACGTTTAGGCTCAATTTACTTTTTCTCCATGAGGTTCTTGGTATTAAGGCTGACGTAATTCTCCATATTGCATGAAATATGGTCGCATGAAAAAGAGAAGTCCATATGGTATGGGGAGAGAAAGTTGATGGTGACCATGCTTTGAGATTTTTTGCCTTTGTCCTTATGTGCAAATTGGCCTGGTTCTTGCTCATAAAGTACTTCATGGGGTCACAATGGTCTTAGCCTCTCTTGGCCACTTGCACGTGAAGGTTGATGCTTGTCAGCTTGTGTATGGCTTCTTTGCTACATGGTGGCTTTTGATTTATTTCCTTTCTTAGAGGGACATTTTTCGGGTTCCTTGGTCATTTGCGCAAAAGCTGGCTTTATACATGTAGGTTGATTTTTTCGAAGTGGCAGTGTGTGGTTGGCATGCATGACGATGGTAGCCTGTAAAATGTTTTGGGGTACGACTTCTTAGCATGTGGTGCACCATACTTTTTGTTTTGGTGACAAAGAATCCCATTTGCGTCCAGCCGACATGTGTGCCTCCAGCATGTATCCAAGATTTAGCCTAAGGCGAAAGGGTTTCATTCAACATGACAAGTCAAGGCGAGAGGATTCACGTGTCATGGGCCCAGTTGATGCAATTCATACCTTGTCGAATGAAGTTCGTCCTTTGTTCCAAGCGATAGGCATATATGCTATCTTGTCATACGGTTCTATTCAACATCAATAGAATGACCAACATCTAGCCCAATCAATTGATCAAACTATCTCATTCAACGAAACCTTCATGCTACAGCTATGCAGTGATACCACTATATATGACACACATGAAGGTTTTTCATTGATTTATCATCCCACTCGACATATGTGCGATGATAAAACATCTGGTTCATACTATTATCCATACTACAAGGTGGGTAGCTATCAACTTCAGGCTACATGGAAAATTCCAAACACTTCTAGACTACTTGGAATGATTATCAACTCCTCCAGACTAAGTCAAAGGTTAGTTATCATCTCTATGCTACATTGATTTAATATTGCCAACTCCATACTACATAGGGAATCTTTTATCATGCCTAGTAGAATGAAGAACACTCTTGCATTTCCTTTAGATCCAATTAACCAGCCTTTATCAGGCTATGTAGTATGGAAATTATATATGACTCTCATCAAAGTTCATTCTATTGTAGTATCATTGACCTTTCTTAGGTCTTGTATAATTAATAATGACCTTGATAGACATCCATCTCTTTCATACTACATGTGAAGATAATCATCTCCACACTACGTATGAAGATTATCATCCAACTCCAGACTACATGGAAGGATTTCCATAAACTCTAAGGAGCATTGGAAGAGCCCCATGAACCTTTATCAGGTTCATTCGACCGTAGTCTCCTGACCTTCATCAAGTCAGGTAGAATGAAAACTATCTTCGACATACTTTCGGTCCAATAGTCTGACCTTTATCAGATCAAGTAGTATGATTTTTTTTAGACCTTCATCAGGACTAGTAGAATGAAGATTCTTATAAACGTTCATTAGGTTCATACGACCATGTCTCATGGACATTTGGCAGGTCCATTCGACAATAGTCTCATGGTCAGGTAGAATGAAGATCCATTTGGACCTTCATCAAGTTCATTCGACCATTGTTTCATGGACCTTTATCGGGTTCATTCGACTGTAGTCTTCTGACCTTTATCAGGTCAGATAGTGTGAAGATTCACATAGACCTTTATTAGGTTCATTCGACCATAGCTTCATGGACCTTTGTCAGGTCCATTCGATAAGTCCATTCGACCGTAGTCTCGTAGAATGGAGGTGACATTGATGGCTTTAATCAAGTTTATCTTTTTAGTCTATTGGACCTTCATTAGGTCCATTCGACAAACTTCATTCGACAGTAGTATTGTAGAAGTGTGAAGAGTGATGACCTTGACAGGAGAGTGAGTGATGAATTCTTTGGACTTTCATAAAGTCCATTCGATCGTAGTCTCATAAATCCTCATCAAGAAAATGAGTAATAACCTTGATAGATATTCATCAAGTCCATGCGACATGTCCAGTCGACAGTAGTCTCATGACCTTCATCAAGTCTCGTAGTATGAAGATTCTCATAGACATTCAGTAGGTTCATTCGACTGTGCCTTATGGACCTTCATCAGGTCCATTCGACAGTATGATCATGGACCTTCATCAGAACTAGTAGTATGAGAAGGAAAAACTCTCATAGACCTTCTTCAGGTCTAGTAGAGTAAAGATCACCCATTGGCTCATGTAGAGTAAAGTTGAAGACATGGCCTTCATCTAGTCAGACGACATTGTAGATTCCCCTGGTCCTTTGACCCGTAGTATGGGGATTATCCTGACCTTCATCGGGTTCAGTCGACTGGGAACATTCCCCATGGCTCAAGTAGAGTCAAGTTGAAGACCTGACCTTCATCTGGTCCAGAAGACATTGTAGACTCCCCTGGTCATTTGACCCGTAGTATGGGGATTATCCTGACCTTCATCGGGTTCAGTCGACTGGGAACATTCCCCATGGCTCATGTAGAGTCAAGTTGAAGACCTGGCCTTCATCTGGTCAGACGACATTGTAGATTCCCTTGGTCCTTTGACCCGTAGTATGGGGATTATCCTGACCTTCATCGGGTTAAGTCGACTGGGAACATTCCCCATGGCTCATGTAGAGTCAAGTTGAACACATGGCCTTCATCTGATCCAGAAGACATTGTAGACTCCCCTGGTCATTTGACCCGTAGTATGGGGATTATCCTGACCTTCATCGGGTTCAGTCGACTGGGAACATTCCCCATGGCTCATGTAGAGTCAAGTTGAAGACATGGCCTTCATCTGATCCAGAAGACATTGTAGACTCCCCTGGTCATTTGACCCGTAGTATGGGGATTATCCTGACCTTCATCGGTTCAGTCGACTGGGAACATTCCCCAGGGCTCATGTAGAGTCAAGTTGAAGACCTGACCTTCATCTGGTCCAGAAGACATTGTAGACTCCCCTGGTCTTTTGACCCGTAGTATGGGGATTATCCTGACCTTCATCGGGTTCAGTCGACTGGGAACATTCCCAATGGCTCATGTAAAGTCAAGTTGAAGACCTAGCCTTCATCTGGTCCAGAAGACATTGTAGACTCATCTGGTTCTTGACCAGTAGTATGGAGATTGTCCTGACCTTCATCTAGTTCAGTGGACTGGGGACATCCCCCATGGCTCATGTAGAGTCAAAATGGAAGACCTGAACCTTCATCTTGTTCAGTCGACAGGGAACATTCCCCATGGCTCATGTAGAGTCAAAATGGAAGACCTGAACCTTCATCTGGTTTAGTCGACAGAGAACATTCCCCATGGCTCATGTAGAGTCAAAATGGAAGACTTGAACCTTCATCTGGTTCAGTGGACTGGGGACATCCCCCATAGCTCATGTAGAGTCAAGTTGAAGACCTGGCCTTCATCTGGTCCAGAAGACATTGTAGACTCCCCTGGTCATTTGACCCGTAGTATGGGGATTATCCTGACCTTCATCGGGTTCAGTCGACTGGGAACATTCCCCATGGCTCATGTAGAGTCAAGTTGAAGACCTGGCCTTCATCTGGTCCAGAAGACATTGTAGATTCCTCTGGTCATTTGACCCGTAGTATGGGGATTATCCTGACCTTCATCGGGTTCAGTCGACTGGGAACATTCCCCATGGCTTATGTAGAGTCAAAATGGAAGACTTGAACCTTCATCTGGTTCAGTGGACTGGGGACATCCCTCATAGCTTATGTAGAGTCAAGTTGAAGACCTGGCCTTCATCTGGTCCAGAAGACATTGTAGACTCTCCTGGTCATTTGACCCGTAGTATGGGGATTATCCTGACCTTCATCGGGTTCAGTCGACTGGGAACATTCCCTATGGCTCCTATAGAGTCAAGTTGAAGACCTGACATTCATCTGGTCCAGAAACATTGTAGACTCCCTTGGTCATTTGACCCGTAGTATGGGGATTATCCAGACCTTCATCAGGTTCAGTCGACTATGAACATTCTATGTTTCTAGTAGAGTTAAGTTGAAGTTTTAAACTTCAGCTACTTCAAAAGACATAGAAGACATCTAGTATCAGGATCAAATCTCTAATGATACATTCGACATATTACTCTTCAAGTTAAAGACTCTTTGAGTTAAAGAGTAGGGAACAAACTGTACGTGCCAAATTTGGGCTAAGGACAAAACCGTCTTTCACTTCGAACACAATACCAAGTGAGGCCCAAAGCAATAACCCAGACCATTAAACTCTAAACCCTTTACAAAAATAAAAGGACAAACCTTTTAACTGATTATCTCTTTTCCCCAACAAAGAATATATCTCCACATATTCTCCCCGCCGAAAGCAGAGACAATAAGCATGTTATGGGGACCCATTTCCCATGTGCAGACCAGAGAATTCACCTTTCTCCACCTATAAAATGAAGCATGATTCATGAAGTTATGGGGGGCTTCTCAACTCTCTTCACTTCTCTCTTACAAGCTTCTGCCCTGTGATATTAGCTCTCTGAGCCCCCCACTCTCACAGACACATATCACCGCCCTCACGGCCACCCAGAGAGGTCAAGGTAACTTCAAACCTTGCTTTCACATTTTACATATTTAATGCTCATTTCATATTACTGACTTGGGCGTCGGAGTGCCCCCGGCACCCACCACACCGGTGGGTAGTCTGCTCCCGCTCACTCTACCTTTGTCTTGCAGGATCGCTAATGCCCCCAACCTACAAATTCTGATTGTGGACATCGGCCGAAAATCAGCATCCACAAGCATGCTGTTATATATTTATTAAGTAAAAGTTTTGGTTTGTATATGATGTTGTGGGCACGAAGCCCTTGAGTGTTGATTGATGTTGTGGGCACAAAGCCCTTAAGTGTTGATTATGATTTTGATATGCTTTGTGTGGACCTAAGGTCCTTTGAATGTTGGATGTTTTCTTTTAGGTTTCATTTTGACACTGGATTACGATCCAGGTTGTCCAGTTTTAGGATATATCATGCCCGATTTTATGTAAATTTAGAGGCTTATGGAGATGGGTCAATCATGTCTCCTGCCGGTAGCACCTTACCTCTGGCGAGGTTTATAGTTGTGGTATCAAAGTAAATATTTAGGTGTTGGTGACTGCAGCTACAAGGTATCTGACCGTCTGAGTAAGTTTTCTGCTACGTATATACTATATAGGTCTCATGTTTGAAACTGGGTTTGATTTTCGATATATGGTATGATGTGCTATGATTTTGATTGATATGGATTATTTGGATTATCTATATATGTTTTTATATTATGAATATATGTATGTGTATATGTATACAAAGTTAAAAGTATGTTGTCTATATAGGTATATGTATATGTACGTGATATGAATTCAATGTGCTTTGAGGTACAAGAAATTCTATGATGTTGATAATCTGAATTGTGGACGGATATTTTGATTTATGTTTTGAAAACTTGGTATTTGATTTTGGCATAAAAGTGTTTTGAAAAGAAAAATAAAAGGAAATAAGAAAGAAAGAAAGAAATAAATATTTCAGATATTTTGATTTTGATTATAAATGATAAAGAAAATATTTCCGCCTCGATGTTTGATTCACGTTTTCATGTTTTGAGATTTATCGATATATTTCCGTCGAGATGCTTGATGATATATTTTCATATTGGCGCTCGAAAATGATTATGATGTTTTTAAACCATAAAACTTTATTTCCGCCGAAACGTTCGAAAATTTGTTCTTGTCACGGTGCTTGATGATTTTATATTTTTGACCCTCTGTGGCACTTGTATATGTTTCATTTCGATTTGGTCGGGGAGCTTGTTATGAGGTCCAGACCATCGAAAAATGGCTGGCCCACTACCATGTTGACATGGTTCATACATTGTCCAGTCAGTGCACGCGACTCGAATTGTGGACGCTCGATATGTATTTTGAAAAGTTTGTATCAAAGATTTATTTTTGATTTTAATATATTTGGGTTTTGGGAAAAAGCATGTTTTCAAAAGAATTAAATTTTTATTTTGATACATTTTGATATTGTTTATGATATTTTATGATATAATATGTTTCTGTCACGACACTTGGCTATGGTTTTTACAGTTTTATAATTTGATATGATATGTTTCCGTTGTGGCGCTTGTATAGGGGTCTGTCCAACTACAGTGGACTGACCCGCTACAATCTGTCGACAGAGGATCGTTTCGCTCATTGTCCTATCTGTGGGAGCGATTTGGCCATTAGACACTCGTTATGTTTCGTCCAGTTGAGCTATGCTGGATGCTTGATATAGATTTACGATGATGAATTTTTAAATTATTTTTTTACAGTAAAATAGTTTTTCAAATGTGTTTTCGAAATTTTTTTTGAAAGGGATTGTTTCACATTTTCCATCTTAACGGTATCAGAAAATTGGCAGAATTCAGACTATCAACATCATAGGAGCATATATGAGTATATGTCACTCCTGGCTGTGACAATGGATGTATTTATTGATATAAAAGATTATCTTTGTTATAAGAGCACGTATGTAAGTTTATAGTTAGTCATAGATCTTTTGAGTATTAGGGGTGAGCATCGGTTCCGGGTTTACCCGGAACCGATTGGAACCGGATCGAAAATCTGGGTTTATAACCGGTCCGGTTCCGGTTCCAAATATAAGGAACCGGTTGTAACTGGTTCCAGTTCCGGTTCCAGAATAATCGGAACCGGAACCGGAATCGCATTTCAGAAACGGATTGGGTACCCGATTTTGATATGCGATTTTGGACCCATATCACATTCTTTTCTTTTGTTGAGCTTTGAGCATCTCAAAGACTCAAACGCAAAACCTGCCCAAATTTCAATTCTTTAGCCAAACTCATTTCGTGATTTTGTCTATCTCTCTGTCGTCAGCTACTCTTCCTTCGCCGTCGAGTCATAGCCGCAAACGTAGCAGCTCATCTTCAGTTCTTGAAGTAAGCAAAGTTGGAGTTGATTGGGTTCTTGATTTTCTTGCTGATTGGGTTTATGTCTTTATGAGTCATGTGGCTCTGTTTCCTTTTCATGATTGGATCATCCAAAGTTTAGAGATTTTTTAAATCAAGTTGATTTATTAGATTGATGATGCTCTTGATTATCACTAATGAGATTAAACTTAAAGGTCTGTTTTTCCTTTTTTTTCCGACTGGGTGCTAATTGCCGAGAAATTCTTTTCTTGCTATATGTTTGATATTATTTTTGCATATGATATTTCTTGGTTGCATTATATTCATCAACAATTATGTTTCATATATTTTTTTTTGCATATTTTTGGGTTCCATTATATTCCTCATCTGCTTGTATTTTTTTGTTCTTATAAATCCAATTACACCCCATGTGATTCTAGTGAGAATAATTTGTCCACTTAGTTCTTTAGTTGCATATCTAACCTTTTCATTGTCTCTCGATTTATTTGCTTTGATGGAAGTGAGACAGAAGGCTTGTTAGTCAACTGTTTGATAGAATTAATGTGTGTTCATGAGTTAGTTTTTTTTGTGATTTTCCAATTTAAATCTTGTTTCCTGTCTTATTGAAGATTCAAATCCATTATATAGAAGATTATGGGTCCAATAAGGAAATTTGAATCTTTACATCTAGATGTGAGTCCCAGAGGATACTATGCTGGTTAGCTCATTTTTTCCACATCTTGTTTTATAGTTCTTGTGCTTTTGAAAGATTCTGCTAGAAAATATATGATCCTGTTAAATGTGACATAGCTGGTATTGCTGTGTAATAATCTTCTAACTTAGCAATTTGATACTGTCAAGTTTCATGATACTTAATGTAAAGTTTCATGATACTGTCAAGTTTGATACTATCAAGTTTCATGATATTAGATTCTGCTCAATTTGATACTGTCAAGTTTCATGATATTAGATTATGCTGCTAGCTATCTGTTGCTGTTTGTTGTTGCTGTTTTCTACAAGAATGTGTTGTTGTTTTCTGCTGATGTTCATATTGGTGTTGCTGCTGCTTGTTGTCTACTGCCTGCTGCCTGCTGCCTATTGCTATTACTATTGCTGCTATTGTTTTCTACCTGCAAAGATGGATATGTCAAATGGATAATTACATTTTTAAAGTTTGACAATAATATATAAATAGGGTAAATCGGAACCGGACCGGAGCCGAATTGGAACCGATTAATAGGGTACCCTATTTAATTGGGTAAGTTCCAGTTCCACTTAGTTAGGAATCGGTTTTTTCGGGTAGGTTCTGGTTTCATGCGGAACCGGAACCGAAATCGTTTTGCTCACCCCTATTTAGTATTGTAATGATTATGTATGTTTTGTTGTCAGCCATACAATGTTGTATGTGCGATTGAATATGTGCGTATGTAAATTTTGATGTTGATAGCGTTTATAGATATAATATGAAATGACATGATGTGAAATGAATGTGTTCCGTTTTGATTATGGATGAAATAGATAGTATGAGATCTGCATTACGTTTTCTGTTTTAATATTGTATCTGATTGCCTGTAAAGAACCTGTTTATTGTTCTTCGTTTTTGATGATGCATGTGATTGGTTGTATAGAATTCGGGTTCAACTTTTTGTATCTATTGATGGATGAGTTTGAAACGGTTTGAGCGTGTTCCTATGAATGAATATGAATCGAGATGATAAGTTTGATGGAATTCTGGTACGAAATGTTTGATTCGATTTATTTTACTTTGAAATAGCATGCTTTGCATTGATGTATAAAGTACGTAATCTTCAAAAATGTGTAAAGTGAGATGACTTATGGATATAGATAAGATTTTTATATACGTGTGTTCGATTCCGAATGATTGGACGTAAGGATGGAGAAATTTCGAGGACGAAATTTTTATAAGGAGGAGAGAATGTAATATCCCAAATTTTTCGGAACAGTTCTTGAAGGTTTCCGAATAAAAGTTTAGAATTTGAAACTGAATATTATTCAAAAATAAGAGTTTATGTGTTGGAAAATAGGTTGGAATATTTTAAAGTGAAGCTTCGTGCGTTGGAAAATACGTGGTTCGAGAACCGATTATGTGATTTTTGTTTATATCGTTATATACGTAAAAGTTTCTTGTTTCGGCTATAAAATAACAAACGAACTCCGATTGAGCTGATTTCTAAACTATTGGACTCGTTTTTTCCAGTCGAATAATTTTCGTGTTGTACACTTTTCGAAATTTTTATTAGAATGGCTTCAAAAATATAAATTTCTGTGAAAACCCCACGGTAGGGACTTGATTGTAATTTCACGGGGTCAGATTGTAATTTCAAAAAAAATTCTATATATACCTCTAAGTTTCAAGAAATTGAAAAAATTACATAAGCTCTCCACATCTAACACACGCACCCCCGTCCATAAATTTTATCCCTTGCGCTGCTGGCCATCGCGACCGACCAGAGGGGTGCGCTGGCCACCCCTCTACCTTGTGGTGGACGATGGAAGCCCCCAAAACGCTTGCAACAACGGGAGGAAGAGGAGATTCATGCGGGCTTGGGTTTTCTGATCCCAGCTCGTTAGTCATTTCACGGATCGAGCCACCTGCCAAATCGAAGCTCTATGAAGGAACTACAAGTTGGCGGTGACAGATATTCAATTTCGTACACAATTGCACGCAAAATTAGGGAAGAATCGGTGGTAAATAGTGACCAATGAGTGAACAGTAGCTTCGATTGGAATTTCATCGATTCTAGCGTATTCGTGGGATCGTTTGAAGTCCGTATATGCCCTCGAAATATCAGTAAGACCTCATGGTAAAAATTCGATAATTTCAATTTTCTGTTAAATGTTCGGATATTTCAAGTAACTTCGTAAAGTTGTGTAATGATATAAATTGAATTATTTGAGTATTAGTATATTGAATATGTGCATTTGTTAGAATCGGAGTGAAAACGAACGAGTTGGATCAATCCGATATATTATGTAAGTTTCCGGTAAAAGTGGGTTTTCTGTGTATTAATGTATTTTTGATCGTAATGATAGATATGAGTCGTATATGATGATATGATAGTGTTTGGATAAATCCGAGCATGGTCGGAGGGTTCCGGTTCCGTAGCGTTTGCGGAAACTTTTTCGGAAGATTTTCCAAAAACAAATAAACCGAGTATTCAAGTTAACTAGTGGCATGAATTAGTTTGTAATGATGTTTTAAGAATAATAAAACTGAAATCATTGAAATCAGAATTAATTTTGTTGTCCCGGAAAGATCCGAAAGTTGTCATAATAAAGTCAAGAATTCTATAAAGTTGTGATTCTGATAGCATTTCTCTGTTTATTTTGACAGATTTGACTATGACCTGGAGTGCTTGCGAAGCCAGGTAAGCAACTCATGCAATGAATACTTGATTTGTTTGTTGTGTTTTAAATATGTCTATATATAGAGATGACTGATGTGTTTAGGATAAGACGTGGATAGTTAAAAGATGCTCTTGAGAACACAGTTCAAGATTGTGTACAGTTTAGTTAATCATTTACCACGTGTATGGATTTTTGTTATTGGTATGATATGAAATGAAATATTTGATGAGCTTAATGTCTATATGCATGTGTTCAGGAATGTAGCTGTATGAACTTGTATTGAATATGTATATATGTAAGCAAATGCATGAGTATGAATATACAGAATTGCATATATATGTGATGATAAGATATGTATAACTTAAGTATATAAGATTTGTAAGCAGAAAAAGTTATGAATATGTATAAGCATGTGTATGTGTACGATATTTGGATAAGTTCGTTATTAACTGAAACATGTGATTTGTCTGTGTGGTGTTTGGGTGATTAAGTGTGATGAGAAATTGATAAACATTTATTTTACAGTGGGAGTAGTCAGTAGGTTTCAATCTAACCCACGATTGGATAATTGGGTGGCTGTGAAACACATTCTCAAGTATCTTAAGAGAACGAGTTCCGGTGAGGATATGATCCTAATGGGATATAGGACTCTGATTTTCAGACAGATGTCGATTCTAGGAAATCAACATCTGGATCAGTGTTTACCCTAAGTGGTTGGGTTGTAGTATGGAGGAGTGTAAAGCAATCTTGCATTGTTGACTCCACTATGGAGACTGAGTGTGTAGCAGCTTGTGAAGCAGCTAAGGAAACAGTCTGGCTCCGAAAATTCTTGGAAGATCTGGAAGTTGTTTCAGATATGAATAAACCACTCACACTTTATTGTGATAATAGTGGTGCAGTGGAAAATTCAAAAAGCCAAGAAGCCACAAGAGGAGAAAGCATATAGAGAGGAAATTCAAAGGAATCTGGCTGATCCTTTTACAAAGACCTTGTCGGCTAAAGTGTTTGAAGGTCACCTAAATGGTCTAGGATTACGTGACATGTCCCATTTACTCTAGTTCAAGTAGGAGATTATTTGGATGTATGTCCTAGAGCTACATGACGGCTTTATATATTTTGAAATAAAATGGTGCATTATTCATTTATCAAAATGTTTGTTTAATTTTCGCATATTATAAATTATCTTGATTACCCTAGATTACTTATGTGCCTTCAGACTTAGTGTATGAGTGTCATACATAAAAGGATTTATGTCTAAAGTTAGTAATCTTAAACAGTCTATAGAAAGCAAACAAAGCGGGTACTTTTTTGTGGTTTATCTATAACTGCAGCCCATTCTATATTTGTATGGCGACCTTGATCCGAGATCTTCCATGTAGAGACATGAGAATGGTGGCACATTGTATAATGTGATCATATAAGACTGGACCCAAATGGAAATAACTTTTTTATAACATCCGTTAAACAAAGAAAATCATTTCGATCTACTAGATGGTCATATATGGATTGATCTTAATCTTGAGTGTATTACGAACTCCTGCATGGCAGGCTATGTCCTTTGATTTATAAAGGTGAGGTTGGTGTAGCAGTCCCGACCAATAGCTACTTCTTTCGAGAAGTAGATGAGTATCTTCCTTAAGGGTTGATTCGGTACTTGAACGGTTTGAGCGCTCAAGTCTTTCTATTACGAATGGAAAGATTAAAATTCATAATGGTTATGAAAAAATCGTTCATTAGAGAATCAATGACACTTAAGGTATAAATAATTAGAGGGGTATAACAGACATTATGACCCGGCTCTAATTACGAGATACTCGTGAAGGTTCAATTTGTATGTAGTGACTACATCGATGGACACCGACTTAGTTCGGCTTAATATATCATTTACGGCAACGAGAGTGCAACTTCGGGTTTTTAGTGGAATAACCCGGAGTTAATAATTCAGAATTTTAATTAAGAGCTTAATTAATATTTCGAGATTATTGGAGCTCGGAACTGTAGGTCAATTTGGTCATGTGCTAGCTCGACATACTATAGTGGATTTAGTATAATTGGATATTCCAATTATATACTCACAAATGTATAAATATTATTAATATGATTAATAGTATTATTTTGTCACACTTGAAACTTTATATTGAAAATTAATATATGGTTTTATTAAATATATGATATTTAAATACATGTTATTTAATTATATTAGATATAATTAATAAAAGGCTAAAGTTGTAATTTCC
>SKCR01038458.1:0-69616 GCA_019454045.1 Zanthoxylum bungeanum | reverse complement strand
CCCTTTCCGATGTTGCCTTGCCGATTTTAGGTACTTGTTCTGTGCTTTCCAGTCCTTCATCGAGTCAGGTGAGCCCACTTGCTTCTTGTCCTTTGGAAGTTATCTCGGCTTGCCCTCCCAGAGTTCCGGTGTCTGGTCTTTCTGCCTCTCTTCCGGCTCCGTTTGGTGCCTCTGCTGAGTCGTGTTTGGTTCTTGTTACTGGCTCTGGTGCTTTCGATAGTGAGATAGGGAGTTTGTGTGGTGGGCCATGGGGGTAGCCCTGTTTCAGGCCATGCTTTGCTAGGGAAGGCTGACTCTCTTGTGGTTTGCTCTGATTTTGTGATTGGTAGTAGGGGGTTCGGTGCCCTACCGGTGAGCAGGTTTTATGTGATGTGCGGTCTGTTTCTTCTCCATTTTATGAGGTTTCGGGTATGAATGTGTGTGATCATGGTTTAAGTGTGGCTGTTGGTGAGGAGCTAGTTTGCACTATATGGGATGTTTTGGCCGATTCAGGTGTTGCCATGGGACATGGTGTTGTTTCAGTGACTGGTTTTGGGGGGGCTGTGAATGCTACGGCAGTGAATGACTCTGCTCCTGCTATTGTGACTGGTGATGCCGTGGATGTGAGTGCTTTTATTGGTGGTTTTGAGGCAGTGGAAGTGCATATTGTCCCTTCTGTTATACGCTCTGTTGGTGAGGATTTGGTGTGTAATGTAGGGGCTATGCTGGCAGATTCTAGTGCTTCCGTGGGAAAGGGTGTTGTTTCGGTGAATGTTTTCGGGGGGTGCTGTTGCTTCGGTTTTGAGTAATTATTCTCATGTTGGTATGGATGGTGATGTAGTATGTGTGAGTGAAACTACTGGTGATTCTAGGGCAGTGACAGTTCTGGTTGGTGGTGTGACAGTTCTGGCTTCTGTTGTTGATCCGTTGGTAGTGAGTTTGAGTGCTTTAGTTAACGATGTTAATGATTCTGGTGTTGCTAAGGCAGTTAGCGAATGTCTGAATGTTCAAGCGACGATACGTTCGGGGTTTGGGGCAATGGAGCTGAAGGTACCTTGAGCTATGCTAAAGTGTTAAATGGTTCTATGGAGTAGATACTCCTGATTCGATGTCTACATCTACTATCTTACATTATGTCAAACCGAATGTTATCGATGGATGGGTTAAAGTGTGTCCTCCTTTAGAGGTTACTGAAGAAGGAAGTGTGTTCTGGCATAGCACATTAGTTGGGTATTTTGTGGCGAAAAGGCTACCGTTCCAAATTGTAAACTCTATTACTCACAAGATTTGGGGGAGGCTTGGCTTGTGGGAGGTTCTGACCTCAGATAATGGTTTCTTCCTGTTTAAATTTGATAGTTTTCAAGAAGCTTGTGCTGTTTTGGATAAAGCCCCATGGCATATGGCTAATAGGCCGTTGGTTCTTAAGCTTTGGTAACCGAGCTTACCTTTGACAAAGGATGACATCTTTAAAGTCCCGATGTGGGTTCGACTTTTCAATCTGCCTTCCAACCACACCAGAGACATTACAGGATGCAGCTAACAACTTGGAGGAACCCATGCAGTTGCCAACAGGTCCAATCACACGTCAAAGAGCAAAGAAGATCAGAGAGGCCTTTGCGGGACTAGCTTAGAGCTATGTGACCAGTTGCAGCAACCAAGTCAAGTGCACACCAGAGACACATATGGACATAACCAGAAAGGTTCCCAAGCTATTTCATTTGATCCAGATCAGCTCAGACTGAAGCATAGCAGAGCAGCTTCAGCACCAGCATCCTTTTGACCCGATTTCACCCATTTTGGGACTATGTTGAATTCGGCCAAATGGGGGCATTTTTATCATTTTTGCTCGACATTTTGAATTTATTTATGATGTAATTAGCATGGTTGACTATGCCATTAGGCTTAATTATGCTTAGATTTGTACTTAGCCGGAAGCACGTCAATTTACTATAGCATGTAAGCACCTTAATTAGCTTAAGTGAGATTAGCTTGTAATCTTTGTTTTAAGTTTATTTAGGTGGCAAAGGACCTTAATGGTCGTGGTTGAGGTGCTTGACTTAGGGCTTTTGGTAATTTTAGCTCTAGGGTCATTTTAGCCTTTTTACTCTTTTGTAACCCTTATTATATGACTCTTCTTTGTATTTTTGGACAACAAACGTGATATACAACATTTGAAAGAGAGAAAAGCTTGAGCTTTCCATGGGCTACTACCTGCTTAATTGTGGTAGTATGGTTGATGATTCCCCTTGGCTTGTTTTAGGTGATTTCAATGCTATCCGTTCTCCGTTTGAGCATAGTGGTGGATCTGTGGCTTGGCCAGCTTGGAAAGATGACTTGGGTTGCTGTTTGGGTCAAGCTGGCTTGGATGATCTGCAGTATTCTGGGTGTAAGTTTACTTGGTTTAATAAGCAGATTCAGTCTCCTATTTGGCGCAAGTTGGACCGTGTTCTGGTAAATCCTTCTTGGGAGTGTATTTTCCCGGGTTCTTCTGCCCGCTTTCTTCCTACCTACCCGGATTTCTGATCTCTCTCCTATGGTTGTTAAGCTTGCAGAGCTCCCTAAAAGGAAAATTCCCTTTAAATTCTTTCAGTTTTGGGTGGATCATCCCGATTTTCTTTCTGTTGTGGCTAGGGCTTGGGATATTGATGTTCATGGTACTCCAATGTTCCGGTTATGTTGTAAGCTAAAGAATGTTAAAGCAGCTTTGAAGAAATTTAATGTTGAGCATTTCTCTAAAATTTCTTGTCGTGTTTTGGAGATCAGGAAGGAGTTGGATAGAGTTCAATGTGCTTTACAGGACTTCCCCAGTGACCCTGCTCTGTTAGCTGAGGAAGCTTGTCTTTCAGTGAGTTATGGTGATTTGAGTCGGGCTGAAGAAGGCTTTAATAGACAGAAATCTCGTGTTCAGTGGCTTAACCTTGGGGCTCAGAATTCTAAGTTCTTCTTTACCGCTATGAAGAGTTTTCATGGCCGTAGTAAGGTTACTTCTATTACTAAAGAGGATGGTACCCGAGTGGAGGAAGATGCTTTGGTTAGAGATGAGATTGTTCCTTTTTTGAGTCCCTTTTTGGTCCTCAGCATCGTCAGCAGGATTTTGATAGGGTGACCCTCCATTCTGCTATTACTAGACATGTGACTGAGGAGCAGAGTATGGCTCTTTCTCGTGAGGTTGAGGATGAGGAGATTAAGGCTGTTTTGTTCGGGCTGAAAGACAATAAAGCTCCAGGTCCGGATGGGTTTAATTCGGGTTTCTTTAAGAAGTGTTGGAATATTGTGGGGGATGATGTCTTATGTGCTATTCATTCATTCTTTTCTTCTGGACGTCTTTTGAGGCAGGTAAATGCTACATCCATTGCTCTGATTCCTAAGATTCCTAACCCTTCCCAGGTTAAGGATTATAGGCCCATTTCTTGCTGTAACACCATTTACAAGTGCATTGCTAAGCTGATTGCGAACATAATTAAGGTCATTCTCCCTTCAGTGATCAGTCAGAATCAATCTGCTTTTGTCGAGGGAAGGCGTATTAGCGACAATATTCTCTTATGTCAGGAATTGGTTCGGAATTATCACCGGAATGGCGGTTCCCCGAGGTGTGCTCTTAAGATAGACTTGATGAAAGCTTATGACACTGTTCGTTGGGATTTTTTGGTTGAGGTTCTGAGGACTGTTGGTATTCCTGAGAGGATGGTGGGTTGGATTCAGGAGTGTATGACTACTACGAGATTCTCTGTTTCTATTAATGGTGAGCTGAATGGATTTTTCTCTGGGGGTCGTGGGTTGCGACAAGGTGATCCTATGTCTCCTTATCTCTTTGTTTTGGCTATGGAAGTTTTATCAGGCCTTCTTCGTAATATGGCTACTGATCCGGGTTTCCAGTTCCACTGGCGGTGTTCCAAGGACCGTCTTACTCATCTCTGTTTTGCAGATGACCTTATGATTTTTTGTAAAGCAGATGCATCCTCTGTTTCTTTGATCAAGGATTGTATTGGGCAGTTCAGTGGTTTATCAGGTTTAATTCCGAATCCAGCTAAGAGTCATCTCTTCTCTTCTGGCATCTCTCTTTCTATGCAAGACCAACTGCGAGATGTGTTGAGATTCCAGGTGGGGACTCTTCCTGTGAGGTATTTGGGGGTTCCTTTGATCTCTACTAAACTTAGGGCCTCTGACTGTGCTTCTCTTGTGGATCGTATTGTTATGCGTGCTAAAAGTTGGAGTTGTAAGTTTCTCTCTTATGCAGGTCGGCTCCAGCTTATAAAGTCTGTTTTGTTCTCCATTCAAGTTTATTGGTCTTCTTTATTTATTCTTCCTAAGTCAGTGATTAGGAAGGTGGAGACTATCCTTCGTTCTTTCCTTTGGAAGGGTAGTGCGCTTATCACTACTGGGGCTAGAGTAGCTTGGAGCAAAATTTGTTTACCTCTTAAGGAGGGGGGTCTGGGTATAAAGAGTCTGGAAGCTTGGAATAGAGCAGCTATTGTCAAGCATATTTGGTTTCTCTGTTCTGGTCAGGTTTCTTCTTGGTCTTCTTGGGTTTACTCTTATTTACTGAGGGGGAGAAGTTTTTGGGAGATCCCTCGTCCTTCTGATTGCTCTTGGAGTTGGCGTAAGATTTTGGAGCTTCGTTCTTGGTCCCGTCGGCGGATGAGAGTGAGTATTGGGAATGGTGAGTCGACTTTATTGTGGTTTGATAATGGCATCCTGTAGGCCCGATTGAGTACTCATTGGGCGAGAGAGTGATTTATGATTCTGGCTTGGATAGGATGGCGACAGTTGCTTCCATTATCTCTGATTCTGCTTGGCATTGGCCCCCTTCTAGATCTGCTGCTCTTGTTGATCTGGCTCAGACTCACCTTCCGTCTCCTTCTAGTTTGAGGGAGGATATGCTGGTTTGGGAAGATGATAGACATGGGAAATTTTCTGTGGATTGTGCCTGGAATGCTTTGAGGTCGAGGAGACCCGAGATGCCTTGGTCCCGAGTTGTCTGGTTCCGGAAATCTATTCCCCGCCATTCTTTTCTTCTTTGGATGTCCATTCAGGGAGGCCTGTGTACTCAGGACAGTCTAATGAAATTTGGTATATCCTCTTGCTCGCGGTGTATCCTTTGTGGTTGTTCGAGTGAGGACATCGATCATCTTTTATTTCAGTGCCTCTTTTCATTGAGGGTTTGTCGTCTGTGTTAGCCATGTGTGGTTTAGACTGGAGCTGTCGAGATTGGCGCCAAACTGTTGAGTGGCTTTGTCAGTTCTCTGGTGCCTCTTTATATCATCTTCTGGTTCGTCTGTCCTTTGCAGCGTCAGTTTACCATATATGGAGGGAGAGGAATGCTCGCACTCATGATATGCCTCTTAGGCCAGTTTCTGTTCTTCTATATGATATTGTTTTTGATGTTCGGAATCGTGTTAGTTCTTTACGTAAGGTGACTCCATCTTATGACAATAAATGGCTTCACCTTTCGTGGCACTTGCCCGATGACATCTTTAGTTGATCTATTGTAGCCGTTTGGCTTTCTTCTAGGAGGGCTTGTCCTCTCTAGTTCCTGGGGGATGCCCCTTTGCTCTTGTTTAGTTTTCTTTTGGTTATAATACTTACCTTATCCAAAAAAAACTTAGTGGCGTCTCCATTGCTAGCAAAATACAATCTGATTTCATGCTTGTGGTTATCATGGACGTGAGTTTCATGGTGGTTAGGGTCTGATCTTGGTTGGGTTTTGTTCCTACAAAATCAGTATTCAAAGTCTTGGGGTTTTGAGAAAGATGCTTGGGGGTTTGCTTGGTTTCAAACCCAAGTGAGTTCTTGTCATTTGGTATCATGAGCTTAGGGTTCTGAGGTCTGATTTCCTATCCTTTGTGTCGTTTTATCTTGTATTCATCTTTGTTCTTTGTTGATTTAATTTCGGCATCAAGATTTTACTTCCACCTTGATTCGGCCATTGTTGGATCTTGTTGTTTCTTGCTAATTCTTTTTGATTTGTGATCAAAATATCATGAATAACATTCTGCCATGAGTGTTTTTTGATTGATCATGAGTATTTCTTTGAGTTAAGCTTTGGCTACTTAGGTCAAAATTGGGGCTTTTGTGTTCTTTGCTTGAATCAAGTGTTTAGTTGTTAATTGTAAGTTACTAGGACGTGTTTAACATTGTTATTAAGTTATTAGTTTCAAAAAAAAATATATCAGGTCAAATTCGGCCAAGGAAGAACCATCACCACCCTTACTTTGTTCTTGCCATAGCATGTCACTTAGCTTGTTTTCAATAGGTATTGTTCATATCTACTTTGAGAAAATCAGATTGCACTTCATTACTCCTAGCATTTGCGTGAACTAGCTTTGCAATATTTGTGAAGTTGTTGCAATCTTGTGAAGTGTGAGGAAAACAAGTGTGTTTGAGTGCTGTGGTGAGGCATTTGAGTGAATGAGTGTTGAAACAGAATGAAATGCTTATGGATTGATGAGGCCGTAACTTACTCTTGAAGTTTACTTATGCTTGTGTGTTAACTTTGTGAGATAAGTCTGGTTACTTTGTTACACATATTGCCGTGAGTAAGATGCTTGATGTGCTTATGTTGAAGCATGAATTAACAAGTGTGCTTGCTGATTTGCGTGAGCTATCATTAGCTTGACATTGGATTTGTGTTGAAATCATTAGCATGACATTGAAAATGGAAGCACTCATGAGCTTGACATGGAAACTTGAGTAGCCATCATTGCATTTGAGAGGTGCTTGAAGAGGCAAGCTGCTGCATCACCAAGTTAGTTGGAAAAAGTGTTTAGTTGGTTTGTAACTTACCATTGCCGAATTGACATGCTTACTTGACCTACTTGTAAGCTACTTACGTAAGCAGCTGAGTCACCTACTTGTTTTGAAAAAAAAAAAGCGAATTGGTCGCATTGTGCTTAGCTTTATTAGACCATTTGCAAGTTGATTGGATTGCTTTACATGAGTTACATTGATATTTGATTTGCTTTGTATTGGTTTAAGCTTGAAAGACTATATTTGTGTTATAGCCGAATTGAAATCCGTTGTGCTTCATTGTGTTTCATTGGAGTGTAAACACTTGTGAGTGTGTGTGAGAAGAAAAGAAAGGTGAGCTCAAACACTATAGCGAGTGACCACAAGATTGCTTCAGTGACACGTTGATTGCTTGCTTGCTTATTTATTGGATTTAGCTAACTCGTCATTCTTTCTTATTCTGAGCACTCTAGCTATAGGTTTCTTTCGATTGAGTCTCCGTGATTACTTATCTTATTTGCTTTATTCCACCTGCTCTATATATACATTGAGTTTCTGCTAGCTTGTGGACTACATCTTAGTTGACCATTCTGGGAATTGAGTTGATTTGTAATTAAATTGAGGAAGAACTCAAGAGTGGTAAAAGGCAGTGATTGTGAGCACAGTATCGGGTAAAAGCCAATAGAGTGCAAACATGAGTGGAGTGATATCATTCGAGTGTATACACGTGAGATTGTGAGGATTTATATATTTGTTTTGCTTTTTATTATTTCTAATCTGTTTGTTTAGTGTTGAGATGGCAGGTCCAAGTTTAACCATTGATGATAAGATCAAGGTTTTGGATACTTTCAAAAGTGATATCCAAGATATTATGAGTGATTATAGGAGATCTTATGAGAAATGGAAAAAGACTTGGAAGGTAACTAAATATGCAGTGAATGAAGAGTGTACTCAACAACCAAAAGCTATTGAAGTTGTGTGTAATGAAGTGAGAAGCACTTGTGATGTTGAGTTCATAGCGAATGAAAACACTTGTGAGGCCTTGAATGTTGTGAATAGTGTTATAAGTGACATGGTGAGTGAAAATGTTTGTAAGACCGTGAGCATTGAGGGAGTAAACACTTGTGAGGTAGTGTGTTTTGAGGTTGAAAAACATAGTGAAGCTGAGCAGGTGTGTGAGGAGGTCTTTGCAAGTATGGTTGAGATAGTGGCCATGAGGGATGATGAAGTTGTGAGAGCTGGTGAAAAGAAAGTAGATGTGGTAGTGAAGTTTTTCCATAACATTTTCTCTATTGTTTATGCTTTTTCATCGCAGGTACAAGTGGTCAAGTATGATTCTTTTATATTTCAATATCATCGTCCAATTGATTTTGTCATAACTATATATGATCCGGGTTCGGATTCGAGGACGAATCCATTTCAAGAGAGGGAGAATGACATGATCCAAGGGACAACATTTGACATGAATGCAGTCACCCAAGGAACATTAGAGCCTTTGCAATTGCCAACAGACCCAATCACACGCCAAAGAGCTAAGAAGATCACAGACGCAATAGCGGGGCCAGAGTTTGCATATAATAGATGCATTCATTCTTCTAGTTTTTACTTGCCTTATGAGATTGATTATGATTCTAATTCTTTAACTCCTATGGATTTATTATCTTTGATTATTATTAAGCTTGGGAGTATGAATGATAAGGGAAAGGCAGAGTTGGTGAGAATAATAGGTTTCCAACGCATTGTGTTTGACCCCGGCAATTGGGTGTGGCTTTATATGCAAGAGGAAAAGATACAATCATAACGAAGATCCAAGTTGCAACCAAGAGGAGATGGACCTTTTCAATTCTTGGAAAGGATCAATGACAATGCATATAAGCTGGATTTGCAAGGTAAGTACAACGTATCTACTACTTTTAATGTTTCTGACTTAACTCATTTTGATGCAGGTTCAGATTCGAGGTCGAATCCTTTTCAACAAGGAGGGAATGACATGAGTCCAACCACACCAGAGACATTACAGGATGCAGCTAACAACTTGGAGGAACCCATGCAGTTGCCAACAGGTCCAATCACACGTCAAAGAGCAAAGAAGATCAGAGAGGCCTTTGCGGGACTAGCTTAGAGCTATGTGACCAGTTGCAGCAACCAAGTCAAGTGCACACCAGAGACACATATGGGCATAACCAGAAAGGTTCCCAAGCTATTTCATTTGATCCAGATCAGCTCAGACTGAAGCATAGCAGAGCAGCTTCAGCACCAGCATCCTTTTGACCCGATTTCACCCATTTTGGGACTATGTTGAATTCGGCCAAATGGGGGCATTTTTGTCATTTTTGCTCGACATTTTGAATTTATTTATGATGTAATTAGCATGGTTGACTATGCCATTAGGCTTAATTATGCTTAGATTTGTACTTAGCCGGAAGCACGTCAATTTACTATAGCATGTAAGCACCTTAATTAGCTTAAGTGAGATTAGCTTCTAATCTTTGTTTTAAGTTTATTTAGGTGCAAAAGGACCTTAATGGTCGTGGTTGAGGTGCTTGACTTAGGGCTTTTGGTAATTTTAGCTCTAGGGTCATTTTAGCCTTTTTACTCTTTTGTAACCCTTATTATATGACTCTTCTTTGTATTTTTGGACAACAAACGTGATATACAACATTTGAAAGAGAGAAAAGCTTGAGCTTTCCATGGCTATGGACGACACCTTGTTGAGGGAGGGATTCCACTTTCAAGTTCAAATTGACTTATCTAAGCTTGGCAACTTAGTGGCGTCTCCATTGCTAGCAAAATACAATCTGATTTCATGCTTGTGGTTATCATGGACGTGAGTTTCATGGTGGTTAGGGTCTGATCTTGGTTGGGTTTTGTTCCTACAAAATCAGTATTCAAAGTTCTTGGGGTTTTGAGAAAGATGCTTGGGGGTTTGCTTGGTTTCAAACCCAAGTGAGTTCTTGTCAGAAAGGGTGTTGTTTCGGTGAATTTTTCGGGGGGTGCTGTTGCTTCGGTTGTGAGTAATTATTCTCATGTTGGTATGGATGGTGATGTAGTATGTTGTGAGTGAAAATACTGGTGATTCTAGGGCAGTGACAGTTCTGGTTGGTGGTGTGACAGTTCTGGCTGGCTTCTGGTTGATCCGTTGGTAGTGAGTTTGAGTGCTTTAGTTAACGATGTTAATGATTCTGGTGTTTTCTAAGGCAGTTAGCGAATGTCTGAATGTTCAAGCGACGATACGTTCGGGGTTTGGGGCAATGGAGCTGAAGGTACCTTGAGCTATGCTAAAGTGTTAAATGGTTCTATGGAGTAGATACTCCTGATTCGATGTCTACATCTACTATCTTACATTATGTCAAACCGAATGTTATCGATGGATGGGTTAAAGTGTGTCCTCCTTTAGAGGTTACTGAAGAAGGAAGTGTGTTCTGGCATAGCACATTAGTTGGGTATTTTGTGGGGAAAAGGCTACCGTTCCAAATTGTAAACTCTATTGCTCACAAGATTTGGGGGAGGCTTGGCTTGTGGGAGGTTCTGACCTCAGATAATGGTTTCTTCCTGTTTAAATTTGATAGTTTTCAAGAAGCTTGTGCTGTTTTGGATAAATCCCCATGGCATATGGCTAATAGGCCGTTGGTTCTTAAGCTTTGGTAACCGAGCTTACCTTTGACAAAGGATGACATCTTTAAAGTCCCGATGTGGGTTCGACTTTTCAATCTGCCTTTTGAGTACTAGACGGCCAAGAGACTTAGTTTTGTGACAAGTGCTGTTGTTTGGCCTCTTAATGCTGACAATATTACCCTTTCTAGGAAGCGGCTTAGTTTTGCTCGAGTTTATATTGAAATTGATGCTCAAAATCCACTGGTTGAGGATATTGACTTCCAGTGTCCTAACGGTATGTGGTTAAAAGTTCGGGCTGAATTTGAGTGGGTTCCTGTGAAATGTACTACTTGCGAGGTTTTTGGTCATTCGCTTAGTTCTTGCCCTAGGAAGGCTTCTAGTAGGGAGGAAAGTAAGCCTTCTCAGACCTGGGTTCCTAAGACTTCTACTTCTGCTTCGGGCGCAGCTGGTTCGGTTGAGGGGGTTAAGGATAGGGAGGGTGCGTGGATTTCGGTCTCTAAGAAGAAGAAGGGTAACGTAGCGGCTCTGGCTACTCCCGCTATAACGAGTGGCACTGTGTTTCGGGTGATGTCACTGATAGGGTTTTTGTTCTGGGTGAATGCTCTTCTAAGAGTTTGGAATTGGCCCCGGCAGCTACTCATGTGCCAGATGATACTATTGAGGTAGTTGTTATGGAGGTTGAGAATAAGAGGGAGGAAGGTGAATGTTCTCTGATTGCTACAATGCCCGTTAAGGATCTTTCTGAGGTTGAGACCCTACTTGTTATAGCTAGTGATTCACCCATTCCAAAGGATAATTTGTTAGCTGTTATGGCTAAAGACTCTCTGGAGAAAATGAAGTTGGATTATGGTAACAAGCTTAAGAAGGGCTCGGGAGGTAAGAGGAATCAGAAACGACAATCCCCAAGAGGGGGTAGAAGGCGTTGATTTGCTTGGGTGGGTTTCTCATCTTCTTTTGTTTAATGATTTTGGTTGTTGGAATATCTGGGGTCTCAATGACCCTATGAAGCAAGCTGAAGTCATGAAGTTTTTTCGTGATGAGAAACTTTCTTTGTGTGGTTTAGTTGAAACTAAGGTAAAAGATATTAACCTTGCGAGTGTTTCCAGAGCTATTAATCCTTCGTGGAAGTTTTTTTGCCATTCGATTGTTCTCCTGTTTGGTCAAATTTGGGTTTACTGGAATCCCAGTGATGTTGATATGAGCATTATTCGTTCTTCTTCTCAAGCTATTCATTTCGTGTGTCTCATATTTCTACTGAGTGGAGCTGTGTGGTTTCTGTGGATTATGACGAGTGTGATTATGAGAAGCATCAGGAGCTATGGGCTGATTTGGTTATTTATGGTTGGGATTTCGATGTTTCTCCGTGGTTAGTTATGGGGGATTTCAATGCTATCCGGTCTATTCTCGAGCATAATGACGGTTCATTGTAGTGGCCGTCTTGGAAGGATGATTTGGGTTGCTGCTTGAGTCAGGCTAGTTTGAATGATCTTCGGTTTTCTGGATGTCATTTTAGGTGGTTTAATAAGCAAGTTCATTCTCCTATCTGGTGGAAGATTGATTGTGTTGTCGCTAATTCCTCCTGGGAATGCCTCTTCCCGGGTTCGGCTGCTAGGTTTTCTCTTTCTAGGATTTCAGACCACTCTCATATGGTTATTAAGCTTGTTGAGCTCCCTAAGAGGAAAACTCCTTTCAGATTCTTAGATTGTTGGGCTGATCACCCTGACTTCCTCTCTGTTACGTTGTTGTGGTTTCATAACTGACATCTGTTGGGTCCGAATGTGGATAATGTTGGACGAGAGAGTTATTTATGACTCTGGCTTGGATAGAATTGCTACAGTTGCTACTATTATCTCTGACTCTTCTTGACGTTGGCCCCCAGCTATGTCAGTTGCCGTTGTTGAGCTGGCTCGGCCCCTTCTTTCGACTCCTTCTTGTATGAGGAATGATGGGTTGGATTGGGAGGATGACAGTAGAGGGAGGTTTTTATTGTCTAACGGTTGGAATGCGATTTTTTTTTTGGATAAGGTAAGTATTATAACCAAAAGAAAACTATACAAGAGCAAAGGGGCATCCCCCAGGATCTAGAGAGGACAAGCCCTCCTAGAAGAAAGCCAACGGCTACAATAGATCAACTAAAGATGTCATCGGGCAAGTGCCACGAAAGGTGAAGCCATTTATTGTCATAAGATGGAGTCACCTTACGTAAAGAACTAATACGATTCCGAACATCAAAAACAATATCATATAGAAGAACAGAAACTGGCCTAAGAGGCATATCATGAGTGCGAGCATTCCTCTCCCTCCATATATGGTAAACTGACGCTGCAAAGGACAGACGAACCAGAAGATGATATAAAGAGAATGCGATGAGGATGAATGGCACCTTGATACGTTGGCATCGGGTTGTTTAGTTTCGTAAAGCTTTTCCGCCCCATTCTTTTTGCTTTGGATGACTATTCAGGGTGGCCTTTGTACCCAGGATCATCTAATGAGTTTCGGTATCTCTACTTGCTCGCGATGCATCTTTTATGGTTGTTCAGGTGAGGATATTGATTATATTTTCTTCCAATGCTCTTTCTCTTCGCGTGTTTGGACTACGGTGTTGGCCATGTGTGGGTTAGATTGGAGTTCTCAAGTTTGGTTGCAGACTATTGAATGGATGTATCAGTTCACCGACGCCTCATTATGTCAGGCCTGGTCTCTCTGATCAAGGATTGTCTTCGGTAGTTTATAGGTTTATCAGGCCTGGTCCCGAATCTAGCAAAGAGTCATATGTTCTCTTCTGGCATCTCTCTTACTCTTAAGGATATGCTGCTTCATGTTTTGGGTTTCCAAGAGGGTGTTCTTCTAGTTCGGTATTTGGGTGTTCCCTTGATTTCCTCCAAGCTCCGGGCATCTGATTGTGCTTATCTTGTTGAGCGTATTGTCAGGCGCACTAAGAGTTGGAGTAGTAAGTTTCTTTCGTATGCGAGGTGACTTCAGCTCATCAAGTCAGTTTTGTTCTCCATTCAAGTTTATTGGTCTTCTTTATTTATTCTTCCTAAGTCTGTTATTAGGAAGGTGGAGACAACTCTCAGATTCTTCCTTTGGAAGGGTTGTGAGCTTATTTCCTCGGAGGCGAAAGTGGCTTGGAGTAGAGTTTGTTTACTTTGGAAGAGGGGGGTTTGGGGATTAAGAGATTGGATACTTGGAATAGAGCGACAATTGTTAAACACTAATGGTTTCTTTGCTCTGGCTAGGTCTCCTCTTTGTTGAATTGGGTTCAGTCTTACTTGCTTCGGGGGCGGAGCTTTTGGGAGGTGTCATGTCCTAGAGATTGTTCTTGGAGCTGGCGGATGATCTTGGAGTTGCGTTCTTGGGCTCTGCAAGGATGAGGTTTATGATTGGGAATGGTGAAAAGACGTTGTTGTGGTTCGATAACTGGCATCCATGGGTTCGATTGTGGATACATTGGGAGAGAGAGTTATTTATGACTCTGGCTTGGATAAGATGGCTACATTAGCTTCTATTATCTATGACTCTTCTTGGCATTGGCCCTCAGCTAGGTCTGCTGCCCTTGTTGAGTTGGCCTGATCCCATCTATCGGATCCTTCTAATTTGAGGGATGATGAGCTGGTTTGGGAGGTTTTCAGTGGATAGTGCTTGGAATGCTATGAGGACGAGGGTAACTTGATGCATTGGTATCGAGTTGTTTGGTTTCGTAAGGCTATCCCGCGCCATTCTTTTCTTCTTTGGATGACTATTCATGGTGGTCTTTGTACCCGAGATCGTTTGATGAGGTTCGTTATCTCTGTCTGCTCGCGATGTATCCTCTGTGGTTGCTCAGGTGAGGATATTGATCACCTTTTCTTCCAATGCTATTTCTCTTCGCAAGTTTGGAAGACTGTGCTGGCCATGTGTGGGTTATATTGGAGTTCTCAAGGTTGGCTGCAGACTGTTGAGTGGATGTATCAGTTCTTCGATGGCTCTTTATGTCTTATTGTTGTTCGACTTTCGTTTGCTGCGTCAGTTTACCATTTTTTGAGGGAGAGGAATGCCCGCACTCATGATGTGCCTCCTCGCCCTGTCAGTGCTCTGCTTCGTGACGTTGTTTTTACTGTTCGGACTCGTGCTAGCTTATTACGGAGGGTGAAACCATCTTATGATAATAAATGGTTTCACCTCTCCTGGCACTTGCCCGATGAGATCTTAAGTTGATTTTATTTTGTTTGTAGCTGTTCGGCTTTACTGCTAGGAAGGCCAGTCCTCTCTAGCTGTCTGGGGTATGCCCCTTTGCTTTTGTACATTTTTGGTTAATATACTTACTTTATCCCCCAAAAAAAGAAGAAATGCGAGTTTACATAGGTTACAAAGAGAAACCCTAAAGGCATAAAGACAACCTCTAAAGGCGAAATTACAAAAATGCAAAAATCTTTAAGTCTTCAAAGGCTTGTGAAGCTTCATTCGGAACTGATTTGGATCCTCTCCATTGAAGCCCATATATGTCTCTAGTGTGGCTCTGATTTATTTGTTGTAGTCGACCATAAAACTCTGAACTAATCCCGCCATTACTTCTTTGATTCTTTTGGCCTTCTGTCTTGTGATTGGCCCTTCTGGTACTTGTAATGGCTCCATTATGTTGCTGGCCATGTCCTTTGATGCTCCATGTGTGGCCTGGATCATGTCATTTATACCCACTTACACCGAAGCAAGTCCACGAGGATCAAGTCAAGTTGCAACTTGAGAGAGATAGAGAGAACGAGAGTGCAAACACAACCTTGGAGAAAACACGTGAGGGGAGTGTGATCAAACCCAGTAAGGAAATTAAGGCTAAAGGCTTGAGTGTTCTCGAGGGGAGTATGAGTGAACTTAAGGGGAAACAAAGGGCGAGTGAAAAAGAGCTTCTACATGGGTGAAGGTGAAGCGCAGAGAGCTTTTAAGGCTAGCAAGCTTATGCTTTTGCTAGTCTACAAGGATCGCCATGTTTGTATTGCTAACATTGACCCTTTGCTTCATGTGTCCATTTCATCTCTTTTACAAGAATTCAGTGATATGCTGACAGAGGACATTCCTAGTGGGCTTCCGCCCATGAGAGGTATTGAGTACCAGATAGATTTCATACCTGGCGCAGTCATTCCCAACAGACCAGCCAACCGAAGCAATCCCGAGGAAACAAAAGAACTTCAAAGGCAAGTGATGGAGTTGATAGAGAAATGGTATATCAGAGAAAGTATGAGTTTCTGTGCGGTACCAGTTCTTCTAGTTCCTAAGAAAGATGGGTCGTGGCATATGTGCATTGATTGTCGAGCGATCAACAATATAACGATAAAGTATTGTCACCATATTCCTAGACTAGATGACATGTTGGATGAATTGCCTGGTTCTAAAGTTTTTAGTAAGATTGATTTAAAGAGTGAATACCATCAAATTCGTATAAGAGATGGAGATGAGTGGAAAACTGCATTTAACACCAAGTATGGCTTGTATGAATGGTTAGTTATGTCATTTGGTCTTACAAACTCACATAGCACATTTATGATATTGATGAATCATATTATGTGTGCATTTATAGGTAAGTTTGTTGTAGTTTATTTTGATGCATCTTAGTTTACAGTAAAATATTAGATGAACATGTTACACATTTGAAGCATGTTCTTGAAGTGTTACTACGAGATTCTCTGTTTCTATTAATGGTGAGCTGAATGGATTTTTCTCTGGGGGTCGTGGGTTGCGACAAGGTGATCCTATGTCTCCTTATCTCTTTTTTGGGCTATGGAAGTTTTATCAGGCCTTCTTCGTATATGGCTACTGATCCGGGTTTCCAGTTCCACTGGCGGTGTTCCAAGGACCGTCTTACTCATCTCTGTTTTGCAGATGACCTTATGATTTTTTTGTAAAGCAGATGCATCCTCTGTTTCTTTGATCAAGGATTGTATTGGGCAGTTCAGTGGTTTATCAGGTTTAATTCCGAATCCAGCTAAGAGTCATCTCTTCTCTTCTGGCATCTCTCTTTCTATGCAAGACCAACTGCGAGATGTGTTGAGATTCCAGGTGGGGCTCTTCCTGTGAGGTATTTGGGGGTTCCTTTGATCTCTACTAAACTTAGGGCCTCTGACTGTGCTTCTCTTGTGGATCGTATTGTTATGCGTGCTAAAAGTTGGAGTTGTAAGTTTCTCTCTTATGCAGGTCGGCTCCAGCTTATAAAGTCTGTTTTGTTCTCCATTCAAGTTTATTGGTCTTCTTTATTTATTCTTCCTAAGTCAGTGATTAGGAAGGTGGAGACTATCCTTCGTTCTTTCCTTTGGAAGGGTAGTGCGCTTATCACTACTGGGGCTAGAGTAGCTTGGAGCAAAATTTGTTTACCTCTTAAGGAGGGGGGTCTGGGTATAAAGAGTCTGGAAGCTTGGAATAGAGCAGCTATTGTCAAGCATATTTGGTTTCTCTGTTCTGGTCAGGTTTCTTCTTGGTCTTCTTGGGTTTACTCTTATTTACTGAGGGGGAGAAGTTTTTGGGAGATCCCTCGTCCTTCTGATTGCTCTTGGAGTTGGCGTAAGATTTTGGAGCTTCGTTCTTGGTCCCGTCGGCGGATGAGAGTGAGTATTGGGAATGGTGAGTCGACTTTATTGTGGTTTGATAATTGGCATCCTGTAGGCCCGATTGAGTACTCATTGGGCGAGAGAGTGATTTATGATTCTGGCTTGGATAGGATGGCGACAGTTGCTTCCATTATCTCTGATTCTGCTTGGCATTGGCCCCCTTCTAGATCTGCTGCTCTTGTTGATCTGGCTCAGACTCACCTTCCGTCTCCTTCTAGTTTGAGGGAGGATATGCTGGTTTGGGAAGATGATAGACATGGGAAATTTTCTGTGGATTGTGCCTGGAATGCTTTGAGGTCGAGGAGACCCGAGATGCCTTGGTCCCGAGTTGTCTGGTTCCGGAAATCTATTCCCCGCCATTCTTTTCTTCTTTGGATGTCCATTCAGGGAGGCCTGTGTACTCAGGACAGTCTAATGAAATTTGGTATATCCTCTTGCTCGCGGTGTATCCTTTGTGGTTGTTCGAGTGAGGACATCGATCATCTTTTATTTCATGCCTCTTTTCATTGAGGGTTTGGTCGTCTGTGTTAGCCATGTGTGGTTTAGACTGGAGCTGTCGAGATTGGCGCCAAACTGTTGAGTGGCTTTGTCAGTTCTCTGGTGCCTCTTTATATCATCTTCTGGTTCGTCTGTCCTTTGCAGCGTCAGTTTACCATATATGGAGGGAGAGGAATGCTCGCACTCATGATATGCCTCTTAGGCCAGTTTCTTCTGTTCTTCTATATGATATTGTTTTTGATGTTCGGAATCGTGTTAGTTCTTTACGTAAGGTGACTCCATCTTATGACAATAAATGGCTTCACCTTTCGTGGCACTTGCCCGATGACATCTTTAGTTGATCTATTGTAGCCGTTTGGCTTTCTTCTAGGAGGGCTTGTCCTCTCTAGATCCGGGGGGATGGCTCTTGTATAGTTTTCTTTTGGTTATAATACTTACCTTATCCAAAAAAAAATGTTCTTGAAGTGTTGAGGCAGGAAAAATTGTATGCTAACTTTGGTAAGTGCACTTTTTGTATGGATAGGATTGTTTTCCTTGGTTTTATTGTAAGTGCAGATGGCATCAAAGTTGATGTAGAGAAGGTAAAGGCAATTCAGGATTGGCCTATGCCGACAATTGTGACAGAAGTCAGAAGCTTCCATGGTTTAGCAAGCTTCTACTACAGGTTTGTTAGAGACTTCAGCAGTATTGTGGCACCACTGACTGAAGTAGTGAAGAAAACTGTTGGCTTCAAATGAGGAGAAAAGCAGGAGCGTGCATTTCAGGATCTTAAAATGAAGTTGTGCAGTGCACCAATTTTAACGCTACCCAACTTTAGAAGACATTTGAGATTGAGTGCGACACATCCGGGATAGGCATTGGAGAGGTTCTTATGCAATAAAAGTGACCAATAGCTTAATTTAGTGAGAAGCTGAATGAAGCAGTTTTGACGTACCCCACATATGACAAGGAGTTGTATGCGCTAGTGAGAGACCTTGAGACTTGGCAGCATTATCTGTGGCCTCGAGAGTTTTTGATCCATACAGATTATGAATCATTGAAGCATTTGAAGGGCCAAGGTAAGCTGAACAAATGACATGCACGATGTTTAGAGTTTGTTGAGACATTTCCATATGTAATCCGCTATAAACAAGGTAAGGAAAACATTATCGCCGATGCATTATCACGAAGGTATGCTTTACTTACTTCATTGAGTGCAAGAATGCTTGGGTTTGAATTTATTAAAGAACTTTATGCAAATGATACAAACTTTAGTACTATCTATGCTGCATGTGAAAAGTCTACCTTTAGTAAATTCTACAAACATGATGGGTTTCTCCTTAGGGAGAATAGATTATGCATTCTAGTTTATAGTATGCGTGAGTTGTTAGTTAGGGAAGCGCGTGGGGGAGGTTTAATGGGGCATGGCATTGCTAAGACCTTCGGGGTATTGAGTGAACATTTCTATTGGCCTAAAATGTGGAGAGATATTGAACGTTTGTGTGATAAATTCTTAACTTGTAAAAAGGCTAAATCTAAGGTTATGCCTCATGATTTGTACATACCATTTACATGTACCTAGTGAGCCATGGGTAGATGTATCAATGGACTTTATATTGGGTTTACCTAGGACTAGGCAGGGTAGAGATTCCATCTTTATAGTGGTTGATAGGTTCAGTAAGATGGTACACTTTATAGCATGTCATAATAATGATGATGCAACTAACATTGCCGACTTATTCTTTAGAGAAGACTCCATGGGATTCCACAGAGTAAAGTTTCATATCGTGATGTTAAATTCGTTAGTCATTTTTGGAAAGTTTTATTGGGTAAGTTAGGAACTGAACTTTTGTATTCTACTACTTGCCATCCCTAAACTGATGGACAGACCGAAGTGGTTAATAGGACTTTGACTTAGTTATTGCGTACTATTATCTCTAAGAACTTAAAAACGTGGGAGGATTGTTTGCCTTTTGTTGATTTTACATATAACCGTAGCATTCATTCTTCTACATCTTATTCACCATTTGAAATTGTTTATGATTTTCAGCCACTAACTCCTTTAGATTTGTTACCATTGCCTTTTGATGAGCATGCAGGGTTAGATGGAAAAAGGAAAACTGATTTGGTGAAACACATACATGAGAAAGCAAGAGAGCACATACAGCGGAAGAATGAGCAATATGCTTCTCATGCCAATAAGGGAAGAAAGCATGTGGTATTTCAGCCTGAAGATTGGGTTTGGGTACATATGGGCAAGGATAGATTTCCTGAACAATGTAAATCCAAGCTACAACCGAGAGGGGATGGTCCATTTCAAGTCTTGGAATGGATTAATAACAATGCATACAAGCTGGATTTACAAGGTGAGTATAATGTGTCTGCTACATTTAATGTTTCTGATTTAACTCTTTTTTATGTAGGTACAGATTCGAGGTCGAATCATTTTCAAGAGGGGGAGAATGACACAAATCCAGCCACTCAAGGAACATTAGATGTCACAACCAGTAATATGGTAGAGCCTTTGCAAGTTCCAACTTGACCAATCACATGCCAAAGAGCTAAGAAGATCAGAGACGCAATGATGGGGCTAGCACATAATGCCATGGTCGAGTGTGACGGACAACTCCAGGACATATTGGCGTCACATGAGGGCATCAATGGATTGGGTCCAAAGTTATTCCACTTGACCAAGTACATTTTTTAAAACCACCAGTAATTTGAAACCAAGTACATTTTTTACGGATAAAGTCGATTCAAGTCCGACACCAATTATTCGAGTTATGCAAGGCTTAATGGGCTTGAGACATAATATTTCGGCTTTGTTACAAGTGGCCACGAAATTTATGAGCTTTTGGTGTGAAGGGGACAACTTGAGACATTTGGGCAAAGTTTTCCATCTTTGTTGAATTTTGTGATATTTGTGTTTTTTTCTTTATTGACTTTTTAGCAAAGTTATTGATGATTTTAGCCACCTTGTTTGACATTTTTGTTATGTTGCCTAAGCTATTAAATGACTATTAAGGGCATACCCTTTAAATAGCCATTAGTTAGCAAGTTTGGATGTTTTGGTATTTTTGCACCTATTAGGGTTTCTTTCTTTGTACTATATATTGTAACATTTCTTTCTTAATGAATTAATCACTTATTTTCGAAATTAGCTTCATCTTGAAAGCTTGGCTTTTGTCCAAAATTGCTTAAGGGAGGGATTCCCCTTATTTCATGCAATTGACTAATCTAAGGCGTGACAACCTTAGTGGCATCTTCGTGCTAGCAGAACACTGCAAGGAATCATCTTAAGGGTTCTTTGGCCTTGGAAGGGTTTTGTTCCTACAAAATCAAATTTGCGGTGCTTGGGGTTCTATCCGTTGAGAGGGGTTTGCTTGGCCTTAAACATCCAAGTGAGTTCCGCATCAATTCTTCTACATCTTATTCACCATTTCAAATTGTTTATGGTTTTCAGCCATTAACTCTATAAGATTTGTTACCCCTACATATTGATGAGCATGTAGGGTTAAATGGCAAAAAGAAAGCTGATTTGGTGAAACACATATATTTTTTTGGATAAGGTGTGCGTTGATTATCGAGCGATCAACAATATAACCATTTTAGTAAAGTATCGTCACCCTATTCTAGCATATAACCATTTTAGCATTAACTAGATGACATGTTGGATGAATTATATGGTTCTAAAGTTTTTAGTAAGATTGATTTAAAGAGTGTATACCATCAAATTCGCATGAGAGAGGGAGATAAGTGGAAAACTGCATTTAAGACCAAGTATGGCTTGTATGAATGGTTAGTTATGCCATTTTGACATGATCCAGGCCACACATGAAGCATCAAAGGACATGGCCAGCAACATAATAGAGCCATTGCAAGTACCATAAGGGCCAATCACGAGACAAAAGGCTAAAAAGAATTAGAGAAGCAATGGCGGGATTAGTTCAGAGTTTTATGGCCGACTACAACAAACAAATCAGAGGCATAGTAGAGACGCATGTGGGCTTCAATGGTGAGGGCCCTGAGCTACTTACCTTGGCCCAAATCAGTTCCGAATGAAGTGTAAAACCTATGCATTTTATGTTATGATAGTTTTTGGGCTTTTTGTATTTTCGCCCTTTAGGGGCATTTTTGTCCATTCACATATTTATGGTTCCTCTTTGTAACCTATTTAAACTTGCTTTTCTTCTTGGTTAAGGATATGGACGATTTTGAGAGAAAACATTTAAGCTTTTATGCTTTTAGCTATGGCTAAATTCTTGTGAGGGAGGGATTCCCCTTTTCAAGTTTAAAATCGACTTATCTAAGTTTAGCAAGGTTAGTGGCGTCTCATTTGCTAGCAAAACACACTAAATTAGTAAGGAATTATAATCGGAGTGGCAGGATCCCGAGGTGTGCTCTTAAGATCGATATGGTGAAGGCTTATGATACTGTTCGATGGGATTTTATGGTTGAGGTTTTGAGGATTATTGGGTTTCCGAAGAGGATGGTGGAGTGGATTCGGGAGTGCATCACTTCTACTATGGTTTCTATGTCTATATTAATGGAGAGTTGAATGGTTTTTTCTTTGGGGGCCGTAGTTTGCGTCAGGGTAATCTTATCTGACAAGAAACCCACTTGGATTCGAAATCCAAGCAAACCCCAAGCAACGGACAGAACCCCAAGAACCGCGAATATGATTTTGTAGAAACAAAACCCTTCCAAGGCCACAAAGAAGACCCACAAAGAACTTACCCTTGAGAACCTTTAAGATGAATCCTTGTAGTGTTTTGCTAGCAATGGAGACGCCACTAAGTTTGCCAAAACTTAGATAAGTCGATTCAAACTTGAAAAGGGGAATCCCTCCCTTACAATAATTCGGCCATAGCCAAAGCTTTAAGCTTTTTGAGTTTACAAATTCGTTGGTTGCCTTCAAATGAAGAAGAAAGTAAGTTTAAATAGTGTTACAAAAGAAACCCTAAAGGCAAAAAGACAATAATGCCCCTAAAAACGAAATTACACAAATATCAAGTCTTTAAGTCTTTAAAAGCCTAAAAAGCTTTATTCTAAACTGATTTGGGCCAAGTGAAATGGCTTTGGGCCCTTTCCATCGAAGCCCACATGCGCCTCTATTTGTTGGTTGCAGCTGGCCATAAAACTCTGAACTAATCCCGCCATTGCTTCTCTGAGTCTTTTGGTCCTCTGCCTCGTAATTGGCCCTTCTGGTACTTGTAATGCGTCATTTGGTTTGTTGTCTGCCTGGATCATGTCATTATCTCTCCTTATCTTTTTGTTTTGGCTATGGAAGTTCTTACGGGTTTACTTCGGAATATGGCATAGGATCGGGGTTTCAAGTTTCATTGGCGTTGTATAAAGGACCGTCTCACACATCTTTGTTTTGCAGATGACCTGATGATTTTTTGTAAGGCGGATGTCTCTTCGGTCTCTTTGATCAAGGATTTTCTACGGCAGTTTATGAGTTTATCTGGTTTGGTCCTGAATCCAGTTAAGAGTCATATGCTTCATGTTTTGGGTTTCCAAGAGGGTGTACTTCCAGTGCGGTATTTGGGAGTTCCCTTGATTTCTACTAAGCTTCGAGCTTCGACTGTGCTTCTCTTGTTGAGCGTATTGTCGGGCGTGCCAAGAGTTGGTGTAGTAGGTTTCTTTCGTATGCGGGGTGACTTCAACTCATCAAGTCGGTTTTGTTCTCCATTCAAGTTAATTGGTCATCCTTATTCATTCTTCCTACGTCTATTATTAGGAAGGTGGAGACGACTCTCAGATCTTTCCTTTGGAAGGGTAGCGAGCTTATTTCCTCAGGGGCGAAAGTGGCTTGGTGACAAGAAACTCACTTGGGTTAAAAACCAAACAAACCCCAAGTATTCTTTCTTAAACCCCAAGAACTTTAATTAATGATTTTGTAGGAACAAAACTCATCCAAGATCAGTCTTAAACCACCATGAACCATTGTCCGTGATAACTTAAGAACATGAAATCAATGTGTTTTGCTAGCAATGGAGACGCCACTAAGCTTGCCAAACTTAGATAAGTTGATTTGAACTTGAAAATGGGAATCCCTCCCTCACAAGAAATTTAACCATAGCCAAAGCTTAAAAGCTTTAAAGTTTGATGAAAATGTCCTGAATAATATTACAAAGAAGAAGAAAACAAAGTTTAAATAGGTTACAAAGAGAAACCCTAAAGGTGTAAATGGATAAAAATGTCCCTAAAGTGAAATTACCAAAAGACCTAAAACTTCCCAATGCTTTCACTCAAGTACGTCTCCAAATGTATTTTCCCACCTAAATTAGATTAAAACAATGATTAGAAACTAATCTAACTTATACTAATTTGAGGTGCTTACATTAAATAGTAAATTGACGTGCTTACTCAATAAGCAAGGTTCTTAGCATAATTAACCATAATGCCTGGTCAAATAGCTTAATTACATCAAAACTAAAGTCAAAAAATCAAATAAAATGATAAAATAATACAAGGTTTGGCCGAATTACAAAAGTGTCAAAGTTGGGCCAAATTCTCCATATAGGTCATTGTCTTCAAAATGGCTTTGGAAGCTTTATTAAGATCTGATTTGGGCCAAGTGAAGTAGCTTAAGGCCCTCTTCATTGAAGCCCACATGCGTCTATGGTGTGCCCCTTACTTGTCTGTTGCAGTCGGCCATGAAACTCTGAGCTAGACCTGCCATTGCTTCTCTAATCCTTTTGGTCTTCTGTCTTATGATTGGCCCTATTGGTACTTGCAATGGTTCTACTCTAAGGTTGGTCATGTCTCTTGGTGCTCCAAGTGTGCCTTGGTTCAAATCATTCCCTCCCTTTTGAAAAGGATTTGACCTTGAATCTGTACCTGCATCAAAAATAAGATAAGTCATAAATATTAAACATTGCAGGAACACCATACTCACCAGGAAGATCAAGCTTGTAAGCATTGTCGTTGATCCACTCCAGGACTTGAAATGGACCATCTCCTCTTGGTTGTAGCTTGGACATCTGTTGTGCTGGGAACCTTTCCTTGCGCAAATGAAGCCATACCCAATCTTTAGGGTTAAATACAATGTGCTTCCTCCCTTTGTTAGCATGAGAAGCATACTGTTCATTCTTCTTTTCAATGTGTGACTTAGCTTTCTCATGTATCAATTTCACCAACTCCGCCTTCTTTTTACCATCCAAACTCCTTTGCTCATTAACATATAAAAACAACAAATCCAATGGAGTTAGAGGATTAAAACCATATACAATCTCAAATGGCGAATAAGAAATAGTAGAATGAATGCACCTATTATATGCAAATTCTATAAATGGCAGACATTCTTCCCAAGATTTCAGATTTTTACTAACTATAGTGCGTAACATTTGTGATAAAGTTCTATTAACTACTTCTGTTTGTCCGTCTGTTTGTGGGTGACAAGTGGTAGAGTATAGCAATTTAGTACCCAACTTTTCCCACAACACTTTCCATAAATGGCTAAGAAACTTAACATCTCTATCTGATATAATACTCCTATGTATCCCATGGAGTCGCACTATGTCTCTGAGAAATAAATCAGCAATATTTGTGGCATCATCAGTTTTATGACATGCAATGAAATGTGCCATCTTACTAAACCTATCAACCACAACAAAGATAGAATCTCTGCCCTTCTTTATCCTAGGCAAACCTAATACACAATCCATCGATATATCAACCCAAGGTTCACTAGGTACAGGCAAAAGAGTATACAAACTATGAGGCATCAATTTAGATTTAGCCTGCTTACATTTTATACACCTATCACAAATACGCTCAACATCACGCTTTATTCTAGGCCAATAAAAGTGTTCATGCAAAACAACTAAGGTCTTACTAATACCAAAGTGACCCATCAAATCGACCCTATGAGCTTCTTTCACAAGCAATCACGCATATTACAAGCAGGAATACACAATCTATTCATCTTAAATAAGAATCCACCATGTATTTAAAACTTTCCAAATGAAGAATTTGCACTTGCAACATAAATCTCAGCAAAATCAGAATCACATTCATAAAATTCCTTAATCAAGTCAAATCCCAACATTCTAGCATTCATTGAAGTGAGTAACACATATCTGCGAGATAGTACATCAGCTACTAGGTTTTCCTTACCTTGCTTGCAGCATATAACATATGGAAATGATTCAATAAACTCCATCCATCTTGCGTGCCTCTTGTTCAGCTTACCTTGACCCTTTAGATGTTTCAACGATTTATGGTCTGTGTGGATCACAAACTCCTTAGGCCACAAGTAATGTTGCCATGTCTCAAGAGCTCTTATCAATGCATACAACTCTTTGTCATACGTGGTGACATGAGTCCAACAACACCAGAGACATTACAGCATGCAGCTAACAACTTGGAAGAACCCATGCAGTTGCCAACAGGTCCAATCACTCGCCAAAGAGCAAAGAAGATCAGAGAGGCCTTTGCGGGACTAGCTCAGAGCTATGTGACCAGTTGCAGCAACCGAGTCAAGTGCACACCAGAGACATATATGGGCATAACCAGAGAGGTCCCCAAGCTATTTCATTTGACCCAGATCAGCTCAGACTGAAGCATAGCAGAGTAGCTTCAGCACCAGCATCCTTTTGACCCGATTTCACCCATTTTGGGACCATGTTGAATTCGGCCAAATGGGGGCATTTTTGTCATTTGTGCTCGACATTTTGACTTTATTTATGATGTAATTAGCATGGTTGACTATGCCATTAGGCTTAATTATGCTTAGAACCTTGCTTATTGAGTAAGCACGTCAATTTACTATTTGATGTAAGCACCTCAAATTAGCTTAAGTTAGATTAGTTTCTAATCATTGTTTTAAGCTACTTTAGGTGGGAAAAGACTTTTGGGGACGTGCTTGAGTGAATGGTTTGGGTAGTTTTCAGGTCTTTTGGTAATTTCACTTTAGGGACATTTTTGTCCATTCACACCTTTAGGGTTTCTCTTTGTAACCTATTTAAACTTTGTTTTCTTCTTCTTTGGAATAACATTCACGACATTTTCATCAAACTTTGAAGCTTTTAAGCTTTGGCTATGTCTAAATTTCTTGTAAGGGAGGGATTCCCCTTTTCAAGTTCAAATTGACTTATCTAAGCTTGGCAACTTAGTGGCGTCTCCATTGCTAGCAAAATACAATCTGATTTCATGCTTGTGGTTATCATGGACGTGAGTTTCATGGTGGTTAGGGGCTGATCTTGGTTGGGTTTTGTTCCTACAAAATCAGTATTCAAAGTTCTTGGGGTTTTGAGAAAGATGCTTGGGGTTTGCTTGGTTTCCAACCCAAGTGAGTTCTTGTCATTTGGTATCATGAGCTTAGGGTTCTGAGGTCTGATTTCCTATCCTTTGTGTTGTTTAATCTTGTATTCATCTTTGTTTTTGTTGTTGTTGTTGATTTCGGCCATTAAGGAATTTGTCCTCAAGTTTCGGCCATGGGTGTTCTTGTGTGTTCTTTGTTGTTTCTTGTTGTTTCTTTCAGATTTGTAATCCTTGTTGCATGAACAACAATCTGTCCTTTAGTAGTTTGTGCTAATTTTGAGTATTTCTTTGAGTTAAGCTTTGGCTACTTAGGTCAAAATTGGGGCTTTTTTGTTCTTTGCTTGAATCAAGTGTTTAGTTGTTAATTTATGTTACTAGGACGTGTTTAACATTGTTATTAAGTTATTAGTTTCAAAAAAAAAAAAAAAAAAAAAAAAAAAAAAAGCATCAGGTCAGATTCGGCCAAGGAAGTACCATCACCACCCTTGCTTTGTTCTTGCCATATACAAGTCACTTAGCTTGTTTTCAATAGGTATTGTTCATATCTACTTTGAGAAAATCAGATTGCACTTCATTACTCCTAGCATTTGCTTGAACTAGCTTGTTTGCAATCTTTGTGAAGTTGTTGCAATCTTGTGAAGAGTGTGGAAAACAAGTGTGTTTGAGTGATTTGGTGAGGCATTTGAGTGAATGAGTGTTGAAACAAAATGAAATGCTTATGGATTGATGAGGCCGTGACTTACTCCTGAAGTTTACTTAAGCTTGTGTGTTGTTAACTTTGTGAGACAAGTCTGGTTGCTTTGTTACACATATTGCCGTGAGTAAGATGCTTGATGTGCTTATGTTAAAGCATGAATTAACAAGTGTGCTTGCTGATTTGCGTGAGCTATCATTAGCTTGACATTGGATTTTTGTTGAAAGCATTAGCATGACATTGAAAATGGAAGCACTCATGAGCTTGACATGGAAACTTGAGTAGCCATCATTGCATTTGAGAGGTGCTTGAAGGGGCAAGCTGCTGCATCACCAAGTTAGTTGGAAAAAGTGTTTAGTTGGTTTGTAACTTACCATTGTCGAATTGACATGCTTACTTGACCTACTTGTAAGCTACTTACGTAAGCAGCTGAGTCACCTACTTGTTTTGAAAAAAAAAAGTGAAAAAAAAAGAAGAAAGAGAATTGGTCGCATTGTGCTTAGCTTGATTAGACCATTTGCAAGTTGATTGGATTGCTTTACATGAGTTACATTGATTTGATTTGGTATGTATTGGTTTGAGCTTGAAAGACTATATTTGTGTTATTGCCGAATTGAAATCCTTTGTGCTTCATTGTGTTTCATTGGAGTGTAAACACTTGTGAGTGTGTGTGAGAAGAAAAGAAAGGCGAGCTCAAACACTATAGCGAGTGACCACAAGATTGCTTTAGTGACACGTTGATTGCTTGCTTGCTTATTTATTGCATTTAGCTAACTCGTCATTCTTTCTTATTCTGAGCACTCTAGCTATAAGTTTCTTTTGATTGAGTCTCTGTGATTACTTATCTTATTTGCTTTATTCCACCTGCTCTATATATACATTGTGTTTCTGCTAGCTTGTGGACTACATCTTAGTTGACCATTCTGGGAATTGAGTTGATTTGTAATTGAATTGAGGTCTTCAATAGTGGTAAAAGGCAGTGAGTGTGAGCACAGTATCGGGTAAAAGCCAATAGAGTGCAAACACGAGTGGATTGAGATATAATTGAGTGTAAACACGTGAGATTGTGAGCTTGAGAGGATTTTACATATCGTATTACTTTCTTGTTATTACTAATTTGTTTATTGAGCTTTGAAATGGCAGGTGTTAGTTTAACTGTCGATGAGAAGCTTGCAGCTATGGATAGAAAGTTTACAGATATGATGGAGAATATGAATGCTGCATTGGAAAGGTTGTCCAAGAGTGTAGAGAGTATTCAGTCGGGCAGTGTTCCCAGAGCACCACCACCTCAGAATGTACCACCACCTCATAATGTACTACCACCTCATAATGTACCACCACCTCATAATGTGCCACCACGTCGAGTACCACCGCAACATATACCATCAGATGAAGAAGAAGCCGAGAATGACTTTGATGATTTTGATGATCTTTTTTTTTTTTTTGGATAAGGTAAGTATTATAACCAAAAGAAAACTATACAAGAGCAAAGGGGCATCCCCCAGAAACTAGAGAGGACAGACCCTCCTAGAAGAAAGCCAAACGGCTACAAAAGATCAACAAAAGATGTCATCGGGCAGGTGCCACGAAAGGTGAAGCCATTTATTGTCATAAGATGGATTCACCTTACGTAAAGAACTAACACGATTCCGAACATCAAAAACAATATCATATAGAAGAACAGAAACAGGCCTAAGAGGCATATCATGAGTGCGAGCATTCCTCTCCCTCCATATATGGTATACTGACGCTGCAAAGGACAGACGAACCAGAAGATGACATAAAGAGGCACCGGAGAACTGACAAAGCCACTCAACAGTTTGGCACCAATCTCGGCAACTCCAATCTAAACCACACATGGTTAGCACAGACGACCAAACCCTCGATGAAAAGAGGCACTGAAAGAAAAGATGGTCGATGTCCTCACTCGAACAACCACAAAGAATACACCGCGAGCATGCGGATATACCAAATTTCATCAGACTGTCCTGAGTACAAATGCCTCCTTGAATAGACATCCAAAGAAGAAAAGAATGGCGGGGAATAGATTTCCGGAACCAGACAACTCGGGACCAAGGCATCTCGGGTCTCCTTGACCTCAAAGCATTCCAGGCACTATCCACAGAAAATCTCCCTTGTCTATCATCCTCCCAAACCAGCACATCCTCCCTCAAACTAGAAGGAGACGGAAGATGATTCTGAGCCAAATCAATAAGAGCAACAGATCTAGAAGGGGGCCAATGCCAAGCAGAATCAGAGATAATGGAAGCAACTGTGGCCATTCTATCCAAGCCAGAATCATAAATCACTCTCTCGCCCAACGAGTCCACAATTGGGCCTACAGGATGCCAATTATCAAACCACAATAAAGTCTTCTCACCATTCCCAATACTCACTCTCATCCGCCGACGGGACCAAGAACGAAGCTCCAAAATCTTACGCCAACTCCAAGAGCAATCAGAAGGACATGGGATCTCCCAAAAGCTTCTCCCCCTCACCAAATAAGAGTAAACCCAAGTAGACCAAGAAGAAACCTGGCCAGAACAGAGAAACCAAATGTGCTTGACAATAGCCGCTCTATTCCAAGCTTCCAGACTCTTAAGACCCAGCCCCCCCTCCTTAAGAGGTAAACAAATTTTGCTCCAAGCTACCCTTGCCCCAGTAGGGGTAAGCGCACTACCCTTCCAAAGGAAGGAACGCAGGATAGTCTCCACCTTCCTAATAACTGACTTAGGAAGCATAAATAAAGAAGACCAATAAACTTGAATGGAGAACAGAACAGACTTTATAAGCTGGAGCCGACCATCCCAATGTTAGTTGGAGGCAGGAGTCCTATCAGCCTACCCTGGTCTCTCATAGTTTTTTCTCCGAGTAGCAACAAGCTGATCCCACCATATCATGGCATAATCAGTAAACTCAATAGCTGCCAGATTGATTTTCTTCACATCTGAGTAGTGATGGCAATTGAATATCAGCTCAATCTTCTTCTCCCATTCCAAATAAGCATCGGGATCATTCTTCCCCTGAAAGGTTGGTATCTTGATTTTAATGCTACCTAGATCTCCATCTAAGTCCCCTCGTCTACCAAAACCCCTTCGATCATAATCCCCTCGCCTATCATCAAATGCACCTCTATCATCAAATCGTCTATCCCTCCTATTATGTCTCCCATCAAACCTCCTATCACACCCTCTACCAAACCCCCTACCATGCCTCCTATCTTGTCTAGGCTGAAACCTCTCCTCAACATCATCAAGATCATGAACATCCTCTATTTATAGAGGTCTTATGAGGAAGAGGTTCATTCCGAGCCATTACTACCGTGAGTTGTATCAGAAGCTACAACATCTGTATCAGGGTACCAAGAGTGTTGAGGATTACTACACAGAGATGGAAGTTGCCATGATCAGGGCGAATGTAGTTGAGGATGCAGAGGCTACTATGGCACGGTTTCTTGGAGGCTTAAATAGGGAGATTTCCAACATGGTGGAGTTACATCATTATGTTGATTTGGAGGACATGCTTCACATGGCTATCAAGGTAGAGAGACAACTCAAGAAGAAGGCCACATCCAGATTTGGTACTCAGACTACTTCTACTTGGAAGGGGAAATGGGTTCCGAATGAGAAGCGAGATGGAGGCTTTAACAAGCCTAGAGGTGATTTTAGTGGAGGCTTTAACAAGCCTAGGGCCGAACCTAGTGGCAAGGGTAAAGAGGCTGCAGAATCGAGTAAGCCTAGACCTAAACCTGAGGGTACAGCTACGAGAACTAAGGATGTCAAGTGTTTCAAGTGTTTGGGCATGGGACACTATGCTTCACAATGTCCCAATAGGCGCACCTTAGTGATTGACAAGAGCGGAGATGTGTACTCTACAGATGATGAGGTTGAGGATGAGATGCCGGAGTTAGAAGATGCTAGTGACCATGAGGGAGCTACATACCCTTTAGATAACTTATCCCTAGTTGTTAAGCGTGCTTTGACAGCACAAGTTGTTGAGGATGAGAGTGATCAGCAGAGGGAGAACATATTCCACACCAGATGCCGTGTGAATGGTAAGGGTTGTAGTATGATTATAGATGGAGGCAGTTGTACCAATGTGGCTAGCACGACTTTGATTGAGAGATTGGGGTTGAGTTGCTTGAAGCACCCCAAGCCTTACAAGTTGCAGTGGTTAAATGATTGTGGTGAAGTGAAGGTAACGAAGCAGGTATTATTGAGCTTTACCATTGGGCCTTACACAGATGATGTTCTATGTGATGTGATTCCGATGCATGCGGGTCATATACTTTTGGGGAGGCCGTGGCAGTTTGATAAGAAGGTGATTCATGATGGGTTCAAGAATAAGTATTCATTTCAACATAAAGGGAAACCCATTACACTATACCCACTTACACCAAAGCAAGTCCATGAAGATCAGGTTAAGTTGCAACTTGAGAGGGATAAAGAGAGGGCGAGTGCAAACACTAACTTGGGGGAAACTAGTGAGAGTGTGAAAAATAAGGCCAAGGCAGAGAGTTTACCCAAGGGAAGTGAGAGTGAAAGTAAGGGGGATACCAAAGGGAGAGTGAAAAGAAGTTTCTACATGGGTGAGGGTGAAGCGAGGAGAGCTTTCAAGACTAGCAGCCTGATGCTATTGTTAGTTTACAAGGAGCCCCATGTTTATTTTTCTAACACTGACTCTTTGCTTCCTATGTCTATTTCATCTCTTTTGCAGGACTACAAAGATGTACTGACTGAGGACATTCCTTGTGGGCTTCCACCCATTAGAGGCATTGAGCACCAGATAGACTTCGTACCTGGAGCAGTCATTCCCAACAGGCCATCCTATAGAAGCAATCCTGAGGAGACAAAGGAACTTCAACGGCAAGTGCGGGATTTGATGGACAAGGGGTATGTAAGGGAAAGCATGAGTCCTTGTGCAGTACCAGTGCTTCTAGTTCCTAAGAAAGATGGGACATGGCGGATGTGTGTTGATTGTCGAGCCATCAATATATAACGGTAAAGTATCGCCATCTTATTCCTAGGCTAGATGACATGTTAGATGAATTGCATGGTTCCAAGATATTTAGTAAGATTGATTTGAAAAGTGGATACCATCAAATTCGCATGAGAGAGGGAGATGAGTGGAAAACCGCATTTAAGACCAAATATGGATTATATGAATGGTTAGTTATGCCATTTGGTCTTACAAACGCACCTAGCACATTTATGAGATTAATGAATCATGTTATGCGTGCATTTATAGGTAAGTTTGTTGTGGTATACTTTGATGACATCTTAGTTTACAGTACATCGATTGAGGAACATGAATTACATTTGAGACATGTACTTGATGTTTTACGAAAAGAACAACTGTATGCTAACTCTGACAAATGCACATTTTGCATGGATAGACTTGTTTTTCTTGGATTTGTTGTGAGTGCAGATGGCATCGAGGTAGATGTGGATAAGGTGAAGGCAATTCAGGAATGGCCTACACCAACTACAGTGACAGAAGTCCGAAGCTTTCATGGCTTAGCGAGCTTCTATAGGAGATTTGTCAAGGACTTCAGTAGCATTGCCGCGCCATTGACCGAGGTAGTAAAGAAGACAGTTGGTTTTCAATGGGGCGAGGCACAAGAGCGAGCATTCCAGGATCTTAAAGCGAAGTTATGCAGTGCGCCCATTTTGGCACTACCCAACTTCGAGAAGACATTTGAAATTGAGTGCGACGCATCAGGGTTAGGTATTGGAGCAGTTCTTATGCAAGAAAAGCGGCCAATAGCCTATTTTAGTGAGAAGCTGAATGGAGCAGCTTTGAGGTACCCCACGTACGATAAAGAGTTATATGCGCTTGTGAGAGCACTTCAGACGTGGCAGCACTACTTGTGGCCTAAAGAGTTTGTGATCCACACCGACCATGAATCATTAAAACACTTGAAGGGTCAAGGTAAGCTGAATAAGCGACACGCAAAATGGATGGAATTCGTTGAGTCATTTCCATATATTATACGCTACAAGCAAGGTAAAGAAAACATCATGGCCGATGCATTATCTCGCAGGTATGTTTTAATTACTTCAATGCATGCACGAATGTTGGATTTGATTTGATTAAGGAACTATATGAGTGTGATTCTGATTTTGGTGAGATTATTGTTGCTTGTGCAAAGTCATCTTTTGGAAAGTTTTACATTCATGACGGTTTCTTATTTAAAGCGAACAGGTTGTGTGTTCCTACTTGTAGTATGCGTGAGTTGCTTGTGAAAGAAGCGCATGGGGGAGGTTTGATGGGGCATTTTGGGATTACTAAGACTTTAGCTATTTTACATGAGCACTTTTATTGGCCTAAAATGAAACGTGATGTTGAGCGTATTTGTGATCAGTGTCTAACATGTAAGCATGCTAAATCTAAATTAATGCCACATGGTTTGTATACTCCTTTGCCTGTACCTAGCGAACCTTGGGTTGATATATCGATGGATTTTGTGTTAGGGTTGCCAAGGACAAAGAGGGGTAGAGATTCAATCTTTGTTGTAGTTGATAGATTTAGTAAAATGGCTCATTTCGTTGCATGTCATAAAACCGATGATGCTACAAACATTGCAGATTTATTTTTCAGAGACATAGTGCGACTCCATGGTATACCTAGGAGTATTGTATCTGATAGAGATGTTAAGTTCCTTAGCCATTTTTGGAAGGTGTTGTGGGCTAAACTAGGCACCAAACTATTGTATTCTACCACATGTCACCCACAGACTGATGGACAAACAGAGGTAGTTAATAGAACTTTATCTCAATTATTGCGCACTATAGTTGGTAAGAATTTGAAGAGTTGGGAAGATTGTTTGCCATTTATTGAGTTTGCATATAATCGTAGCATTCATTCTTCTACATCATTTTCACCTTTTGAGATTGTTTATGGTTTTCAGCCACTAACTCCATTGGATTTGTTACCATTACCTATTGATGAGCATACAGGGTTAGATGGCAAAAGGAAGGCTGATTTGGTGAAGCATATCCATGAGAAGGTAAAAGAGCACATTCAACGAAAGAACGAGCAATACGCTTCTCATGTAAATAAGGGAAGAAAACGTGTAGTCTTTCAACCTGGTGATTGGGTTTGGGTACACATGCGTAAAGAGAGATTTCCCGAACAGCGTAAATCTAAGCTACAATCGAGAGGAGATGGACCTTTTCAAGTCTTGGAAAGGATCAATGACAATGCATATAAGCTGGATTTGCAAGGTAAGTACAACGTCTCTGCTACTTTTAATGTTTCTGACTTAACTCATTTTGATGCAGGTTCAGATTCGAGGTCGAATCCTTTTCAACAAGGAGGGAATGACATGAGTCCAACAACACTAGAGACATTACAGCATGCAGCTAACAACTTGGAAGAACCCATGCAGTTGCCAACAGGTCCAATCACTCGCCAAAGAGCAAAGAAGATCAGAGAGGCCTTTGCGGGACTAGCTCAGAGCTATGTGACCAGTTGCAGCAACCGAGTCAAGTGCACACCAGAGACATATATGGGCATAACCAGAGAGGTCCCCAAGCTATTTCATTTGACCCAGATCAGCTCAGACTGAAGCATAGCAGAGTAGCTTCAGCACCAGCATCCTTTTGACCCGATTTCACCCATTTTGGGACCATGTTGAATTCGGCCAAATGGGGGCATTTTTGTCATTTGTGCTCGACATTTTGACTTTATTTATGATGTAATTAGCATGGTTGACTATGCCATTAGGCTTAATTATGCTTAGAACCTTGCTTATTGAGTAAGCACGTCAATTTACTATTTGATGTAAGCACCTCAAATTAGCTTAAGTTAGATTAGTTTCTAATCATTGTTTTAAGCTACTTTAGGTGGGAAAAGACTTTTGGGGACGTGCTTGAGTGAATGGTTTGGGTAGTTTTCAGGTCTTTTGGTAATTTCACTTTAGGGACATTTTTGTCCATTCACACCTTTAGGGTTTCTCTTTGTAACCTATTTAAACTTTGTTTTCTTCTTCTTTGGAATAACATTCACGACATTTTCATCAAACTTTGAAGCTTTTAAGCTTTGGCTATGTCTAAATTTCTTGTAAGGGAGGGATTCCCCTTTTCAAGTTCAAATTGACTTATCTAAGCTTGGCAACTTAGTGGCGTCTCCATTGCTAGCAAAATACAATCTGATTTCATGCTTGTGGTTATCATGGACGTGAGTTTCATGGTGGTTAGGGGCTGATCTTGGTTGGGTTTTGTTCCTACAAAATCAGTATTCAAAGTTCTTGGGGTTTTGAGAAAGATGCTTGGGGTTTGCTTGGTTTCCAACCCAAGTGAGTTCTTGTCACGTGGGATACCTCAAAGCTACTTCGTTTAGCTTCTCACTAAAATAAGCTATTGGGCATTTTTCTTGCATAAGAACTGTCCCAATACCTAACCCGGATGCGTCGCATTCAACCTCAAATGTCTTCTCAAAGTTGGGTAGCGCCAAAATAGGTGCACTGCATAACTTCGCTTTAAGATCTTGGAATGCCCGCTCCTGTGCTTTGCCCCATTGAAAACCAACTATCTTCTTTACTACCTCAGTCAATGGTGCGGCAATATTGCTGAAGTCTCTTACAAATCTCCTATAGAAGCTTGCTAATCCATGGAAGCTTCTGACTTCTGTCACTGTTGTTAGTGTAGGCCACTCCTGAATTGCCTTCGCTTTTTCTACATCTACCTCGATTCCATCTGCACTCACAAACAAAACCAAAAAAAACAATTCTATCCATGCAAAATGTGCATTTGGCAAAGTTAGCATATAACTTTTCCTGTCTCAACATATCAAGAACATGCCTCAAATGCAACTCATGATCATCAATGGACTTACAGTAAACTAAGATGTCATCAAAGTATACCACAACAAACTTACATATAAATGCTGCATAACATGATTCATTAATCTCATAAATGTGCTAGGTGCGTTTGGAAGACCAAATGGCATAACTAAACCATTCATACAATCCATATTTAGTCTTAAATGCAGTTTTCCATTCATCTCCTTCTCTCATGCGGATATGATGGTATCCACTCTTTAAATCAATTTTACTAAATACCTTGGAACTATGTAATTTATCTAACATATCATCTAACCTAAGAATAGGGTGGCGATGTAATTGAGATCTCAAGATTATGGATTGGCGTCGTAATCTCAAGATTATGTTGGATTACGAGCGTTTCTAATATGTACTCGATATGATAGTGAAATTACCTACAATCACACTCAACAATCAATCTCTATATACCCAAGTGGGGTGAATTAGGTAATGACCAAATATTGCGAAAATATAAATCTTTTCAATTTTACGCTCCTAAGTTAGTAGCTTTACCAATTAAGCTTAGTGTGTAATTTTCTCAATCAATATGTTTTACCAAAGGCAAGTTTCTAAGTGATATGTAAATATAAAATAAAACTTGCGATAAATAAAAAGAGTAAGGGATAGAGATAATGACACCGGATTTATAGTGGTTCGACCAACAATGCCTACGTCCACACCTCCAAGCTGTGCTTGAAGCTTACAACTATCAAAAGTGATTATGCACTTTACACAGTGAGTTTTTTGTGGCTCACCCTAAACCAAGAGTTTTTCGTGATTCACCTGAAACCAAGAGTTTTTCTAGTTTCACCCCAAACCTTTAATAACACCAAGAGTTTTGTCACTTAGGTTCACTCTTTAACCTTACACAAATTATCCTTTTGAGTATACCCACTCAACAAGGGATTTCCACAACCACGTGTTTGATAAAGAAATTTTAAAGCATAACATGGGTACTCACAAAGACAAGAAGATTAAAGTTGTGAGTTTCTAACCCAAGTATCTCAAGCTCACTAAATGATAATGAAGGCGAAGTGTGTGAGCTTTGATTATGATGAGAGTGTTTGAATAAGAAGGTTTAGGTTACACTCAATGTTTTTTCCTTAGAGAAATTATATGTTGGTGCAATAAGTTAGCAAAAATGAAATTGGGGCTAAATATATAGTGAAGGTGAAAAACTTCCCCAACTTTGTATCTGAGACCGGTATGCCGATCTACAGGGACCGGTATATTAGTTCTGTAATTCAAACGGTTATATGATCGTTGAAGGTCAAAGCGCACATACCGGATTACTGACCGATATGGAGATCGGTATGCCGGTTAGCTAACCGGTATGAGGATCGGTATGATCCGTCTTGGTTTTAGTAGATATGTAAACTCTAGGCTGAAGGGTTTGATATAATGGTATGGAGTAGCCCAGTTCCAGAAGCCATGTAAATCTGCCCAAGGTAGAGCAGGGTCACCGGTATACCGGTATAGGGGACCGATATGTCGATCTCAGTACAGAAAACACAAGATTTAAAGATTTAAAATATTTTTCACATGACCCTAATGCATCTATATGAATGTGCATGAGTCCTATTAGTTTAGAGTACTTAAATTATCAACTCATAATTAGAGCCCTAAGCTATAAGACTTCACTTGATTTTCTTCATTTGGCGATGGAGTCTTCACATCCAATTGCTTTGACATCTTTTAGTAATGCTCGCGAATACATTTTATGTTGCATCATTAAAATCCATCAATGAGTTCAATGGCGCAACAGATAGATCTTGATCTTATTGATGATGATTCCCTTTCTGAAAAGGTTGTTGCTTATCACAAATGGAAAAACGATGAGCTCAATGTGAGAACCTACATCAAAGTCTCTCAAGGCTCAACTTTGTAAGAGCAATACGAAAGGATTGACTCATCAGTGGAAATCATGGAACACCTACAAGATGAAGGATGGAACTCGTCTCTGATCATGTACTCAAAATGACCAATTTAATCGATCAAACAAATTCATTTGATCTATGACGAACATTCAAAGTCAAGGTAGATTAGATCCTATAATTCCCTACTCTCCCATTCAGGGGCTTCATTACCAACTTCAACATGAACAAGTTAATTATATCATTTAGGTCACGTAGTGAGCTTCATGGCTCATTAAAGACCTGTGAAAAATCGAAAATATCTTGAAAGTTGAAAGTAATAAGAAGGAAACTATTCTTGATGTCTCTGGTCCTTTTTTTAGATAAGGTAAGTATAATAAACTAAAGGAAACTACAAAAGCACAGGGGCACACCCCAGAAAGAACAACCTAAGGAGGACAGGCCTTCCAAGCTAAGCAACTAGAGCCAAATAGGCAATCAACAAAACAAATAAAGGTAACTCAGAAAATGTCATTGGACAAATGTCAAGAATAGTGAAGCCATCTATTATCGTAAGATGGTTTCACTTTCTTTAATAAGCTAGCTCGTGTCCGCACAGTAAATACAATATCACTCTGAATCACATAAGGAGGCCGGGGAGGCTCACCATACAATCGAGCATTCCTCTCTCGCCAAATAAAGTAGACTACGACTGCAAATGAGAGCCAAACAATCGATTAAATGACATAATGAAGTGCTACACTACTACTTCATCCATGAGATTTTATTTTACCAATCACAAGAGTGCCAAATAATACCGTATTTAACCAAAGTAGAAGACTAAACCCGAGAAGAAAATTAGCACTGGAAAAAAAAGGTGATCTACATCATCTCCAAGATTACAACAAAATACACACATATAATGATTAGAAATGCCAACGCCCATCAGTCTATCCTGAGTATAAAAGCCACCTTGATTCACCAACCATAGAATGAAAGCATGTCTTGGGACCGCCTTTTAAAACCACACGACCCGATCACAAGAGCAAGAAAAAATGAAATGGCAAGAACAAGCTCCCAAGAAAACTAAATCGAAGAAAGGAAAAGAAAAGAAGGCCCAAGATGAGTGCTTCCATTATAAGAAGAAAGGACATTGAAAGATGAACTGTCAGCAGTACCTTGTAAGCTTGAATAAGCCAAAATAAGTTACATCAACATTCTTTGTTATTGAAATGGATCTTGGCATAAGTTCCATATATCATTCATGGATTTTAGATTCTGCTGCTACCTCACAGATTTGTATATCCTTGCAGATTCTAAAAAGTACAATTTTGCTCAAGGAAAGCAAAGTGGTCCTCAAAGTTGGGAATGGAGAGCTTGTCTTAGCAACCTCCTTAGGGACGTGTCATCTGTTGAGGCGGTTGTGGGCCCTTAGGGTCGGATCGATGCCCCAGACAGTGAAAATGGGTCTAATCTATGGTAATTGAGCATGAGTGTATTTTTAACTAATTTAATGGAATATTATATTTTATTATGAGTGTATAGGGAAAAATCAAGGATGAATCGGAGTCCGAAAAATCCAAAACGAGAGAATACCGGGTCTTGCGTGCCTGGTGCGTGCCTAGCACGCGCTTACGCATACACTATATGCAGCTTACTCTACATGCAGCGTTGGCTGCATGTAGCACTGGCTACATACAGCACTGACAGCATGCAACACTGGAAGCATGTAGCGTTGGCTGAATGCAGCAACATGCAGCACATGCTATGTTGAATCGCAGCATGCTGCGCTGTAACGCAGCTGACACGACATTACTGATTTTTTTTTTCCGAATTCCTTCAATACTTTCGAAAATACCCAAAAATAATTTTAACATCAAAACTAACTTCAACATGATTCTCTGTGGCTTGTTTTGGGAGACTTCAATGCTATTCGCTCTCCGATTGAGCATTGTGGTGGATTTGTGGCATGGTCGGCTTGGAAATATGATTTGGGTTACTGTTTGGGTCAGGCTGGTTTGGATGATCTTCAGTTTTCTGATTGTCAGTTTACTTGGTTTAATAAGCTGATTCAGTCTCCTATTTAGCGTAAGCTGGACCGTGTTCTCGCTAATTCGTCTTGGGTGTGTCTCTTCCCGGGTTCTGCTGCCTGCTTTCTTCCCCCTCAGATTTCAGATCATTCTCCTATGGTGGTTCAACTTGCAGAGCTCCCAAAGAGGACAATTTCCTTCAAATTCTTTGATTTTTGGGCCGATCATCCCGATTTTCTCTCAGTTGTGGCTAGGGCTTAGGACATTGATGTTCATGGTACTCCGATGTTCCGTTTATGTTGTAAGCTGAAGAGAGTTAAAGTGGCCTTGAAGAAGTTTAATGTTGAGCATTTCTCTAAGATTCCGAGTAAGGTTTTGGAGATTAGGAGGGAGTTGGATAGAGTGCAATGTGCTTTACAATAGTGCCCCAGTGACTCTGCTCTGTTAGCTGAAGAAGCTAGTCTTTCGTTACGGTATGGTGACATGAGTCGGGCTGAGGAAGGCTTCAATAGACAGAAATCTCGTGTTCAATGGCTAAACCTTGGGGATCAGAATACTACATTCTTCTTTACTGCTATAAAGAGTTTTCACGGCCGTAGTAAGATTACTTCTATCACTAAGGAGGATGGGATCCGTATGGAGGATGATGTTTTGGTTAGAGATGAGATTGTTTCTTTTTTTGAGACCCTTTTGGGGCCCCAACATTGTCAGCAGGATATTGATAGGGTTGCCCTTAGATCTGCAATTACTAGGCATGTGACAGCTAAGCAGAGTGAGTCTCTTACCCAGGAGGTTTCGGATGAGGAGATTGAGGTCGTCTTGTTCGCGCTGAAGGACAATAAAGCTCCAGGCCCAGATGGATTTAATTCGGGATTCCTTAAGAAGTCTTGGAGTGTTGTGGGGGATGATGTCCTTTGTGCTATTCACTATTTATTTTCCTGTGGGCGTCTCTTGAAGCAGGTTAATGCTACTTCTATTGCTCTGATTCCTAAGATTCCCAACCTTTCCCAAGTTAATGATTATCGGCCTATTTCTTGTTGCAACACTATTTACAAGTGTATTGCTAAACTTATTGCGAATAGGATCAAGGTTATCCTTCCTTCAATGATAAGTCATAATCAATCTGCTTTTGTTGCGGGTAGGCGTATCAGCGACAACATTATTTTGTGTCAGGAATTGGTTCAGAATTATCATCGGATTGGTGGTTCTCCGAGATGTGCTCTTAAGATTGACTTGATGAAAGCTTATGACACTGTTCGTTGGGACTTTTTGGTTGAGGTTTTGCGGACTGTTGGTTTTCCAGAGAGGATGGTGGGTTGGATTCAGGAGTGTATGACTTCTACTAGGTTTTCTGTGTCTATTAATGGGGAGTTGCATGGTTTTTTCTCTGGGGGTCGCGGGTTGCGACAAGGTGATCATATGTCTCCTTAACTCTTTGTTTTGGCTATGGAAGTTCTGTCAGGCTTACTTCATAAAATGGCTCTTAATCAGGGTTTCAAATTCCATGGACGGTGTTCTAAGGACCGTCTCACTCATCTTTGCTTTGCGGATGACCTTATGATTTTTTGTAAAGCGGATGCCTCCTCGGTTTCCTTGATCAAGGATTGTCTTGGGTAGTTCAGTGGTTTATCAGGTTTAATCACGAATCCAGCTAAACGTCATTTATTCTCCCTGGTATCTCTTCTACCCTTCAGGGCCAGCTGCGTCATGTTCTGGGCTTCCAAGAAGGGATTCTTCCAGTGCGGTATCTGGGAGTCCCTTTGGTTTCTACTAAACTCCGGGCCTCAGATTATGCTTCTCTTGTGGATCGTATTGTTATGCGTGCTAAGAGTTGGAGTAGTAAGTTTCTCTCTTATACGGGGCGGCTTCAGCTCATTAAATCTGTTTTATTCTCCATTCAAGTTTATTGGTCTTCTTTATTTATTCTTCCTAAGTCTGTTATTAGGAAGGTGGAGACGATTCTCCGTTCTTTCCTTTGGAAGGGTAGTGAGCTCACCTCTTATGGGGCGAGAGTGGCTTGGAGTAGAGTCTGTTTACCTCTAAAGGAGGGGGGCTGGGGATTAAGAGATTGGATACTTGGAATAGAGCGGCTATTGTTAAGCACATTTGGTTTCTTTGTTCTGGCCAGGTTTCTTCTTGGTTGAATTGGGTTCAGTCTTATTTGTTGAGGGGAAGAAGTTTTTGGGAGGTGCCTTGCCCTACAGATTGCTCTTGTAGTTGGTGTAAGATTTTGGAGCTTCATTCTTGGTCCCGGCGGCGGATGAGAGTTAGGATTGGGAATGGTAAGAAGACTTTATTATGGTTTGATTTTTGGCATCCTATGGGTCTGATTATGGATACGTTGGGTGAGAGAGTGATTTATGACTCTGGCTTGGATAGGATGGCTACAATTGCTTCCATTATTTCTGATTCTTCTTGGCGGTGGCCCCCATCTAGGTTTGCCGCCCTTGTTGATTTGGCTCGGACCCATCTTCCGAATCCTTCTAGTATGAGAGAGGATGAGCTGGTTTGGGAGGATGATAGTAGAGGGAGATTTTCAGTGGATAGTGTCTGGAATGCCATGCGGACAAGGGGAACCTTGGTGCATTGGTCTCGAGTTGTTTGGTTCCGGAAGGCCATTCCTCGCCATTCCTTTTTGCTTTGGATGTCTATTCATGGAGGCCTTTGTACTCAGGATAGTTTGATGAGGTTCGGTATCTCTGCTTGCTTGCGATGTATTCTCTATGGTTGTTCAAGTGAGGATATCGATCATCTTTTCTTCCAGTGCTTCTTCTCTTCGAGGGTCTGGTCGACTGTGCTGGCTATGTGTGGGTTAGATTGGAGTTGCCGAGATTGGCTTCAGACGGTTGAGTGGATATGTCAGTTTTCTGACGCCTTTTTACGTCATCTTCTTGTTCGGCTGTCTTTTGCTGCGTCAGTTTACCATATTTGGAGGGAGAGGAATGCCCGCACTCATGATGCGTCTCTTCGGCCTGTTTCTATTCTGCTTAGTGATATTGTTTTTGATGTTCGGAATCGTGCTAGCTTTTTACGGAAGGTAAATCCATCTTATAACAATAAATGGCTTCACCTTTCATTTTACTTTCTTTTTTCTTTACCAAAAGGGGCAGTCAACTCCATTTGTTAGAACAAATTCCATTGAGTCTCTGCACCTATCTCCCTTTTTCACTTTCTGAACCCTTATTTGTTCTTGGAAAAGAAGATTTGGCTCAGGATTGCCCATTCTGGCACTTGCCCGTTGACATCTTCTGTTGATCTTATTTTGCTTGTAGCCTTTCGGCTTTTCTTCTAGGAGAGCATGTCCTCTCTAGTAGTCTGGGGTATGCCTCTTTGCTCTTGTATAGTTTTCTTTTGGTTAATACACTTACTTTATCCAAAAAAAAAAAAAAACACAAACCAAAATAGAATCTCACAATGAAGTGACTCATGAACAATTTTAGGTCACTCAAAGGTGGTCAAGTGATTTTAGAATGGTTACCATATCTCTAAGTTGTCATCTAGAGTTCCAAACTCTAATTTTATGTTTATGTCCAACATAAACATTTCGATCCAATCACAAACATATTTTGTTTATGCTTCCAAAACATACATACACATCTCATTAGCCTAATTTCAACATCATGCTACGTTAATATGTATCCAATTGATAATATATCACCATATGTTTCATTAATGATATAAAATCACTAATGAAAACATATCTTTGGAGAAGATCAAACTTACCTAGTAAGTTTGATTCCAAGATCCAATCTTCTTCTCATTGTTAAAATTGTGTAGAGAACTTCCAAAGCTAGCAAGTTTGATTCCAGGATCCAATCTTCTTCTCCTTCTTGAAATATTGTAGAGAACTTCCAAAGCTTCTCTAAACACTTCTTTTACATAGGCTAATATCTCTAATTCTTTCTTGTTATAGCTTTCTCAAGCTTAATTAAAAACTTGCTCAAGTTTGCCTTTTATGGTGAAGCTTATATAATTTTTAATTAATAAAATTTCTAATCAACTTTTAAGTGGGCTTAATCTAATTTATTCAAATATGTATAATTAGGTGTGACTAATCACATTAATCAACTAATTTGATTTAATCAAATTAAATCGAGATAAAGTTTAACCAATTGATTAGTTCATTATCTACCACTTTGATTTAATCCAATTAAATCAAGCTAAATACATATGTTATTACATATTTTGTAATTATCAAAATATCCTCCAATGGTATAGATATTTATGAAATTATAATAAAGCCCTTGTGTGATTTTGGATTAATCCAATTAATACAATTGAGTCAAAGTAAATAATTAATATTATCCAATAACACTTAATTAATTTAATTGATAATTATAATATCAAATATTATTTATTATCAAATATTATTGACTACTAGAGTGTCGAACGAGTACACTCGTTATTGTGAGACTCTCTTAGTTTAGACACGTTCGTCATATGAGTTAGCTCATATGTACGCAATTCGGCCACCTTCGAATTTGCGAAGAACATTAATGATCTTTTTGAACTATACAAGTCGAGGTCATCATATATGTTTAACAATCCCTCTCTCGTAGGCTATCTGAGTTGTGCTTAGGAAACATAGATTACGCCGTCAAGTTTCTGAGGCGCACATCTTATATTGTCGACATGTCCACGATTCTTATAACTTATCATAATACCATTTCTGATATATGCGATCAACCCTAGGTGATGACTTTGGCCAAAGTCTTAAAAATTGTGACTTACTCACATGGATACCTAAACCCCTTATGGTACAAATACGAGGCTACATATTTTATCTTGATACACGCTTGATTAATGAGGGCATCGGCCCACATCCAACGAACATCTAACGGTCAGACCATGAAAGGTCTTTGACCTATATGGCATCAAAGTATGGAGAATCACACAGAAAATCAATGTTATCATATAGTCAAATGATCACATATGCTACACGACTCGACGAGATTCCTATTGATGGTGGTGTTTACTTCCAACTATTAGGAATCGCCTGTGAGTCATTCAGTATTTGCTCCAACGAATACCCACATATCTATACAAACTTTCATTGCTCATGGTACATCAGGTTAAATAATTGGAACTCCAATTCCAATATACGATATGTGTTAGTCTTCTAGGTTATATGAATTCGACCGTATTCCAAAACCAACGAATAAGAATATTTACTTTAAAAATAGTTTATAATAGTAATATTATCCCAATGATGGACCACCCAGTGTCCAATATTACTACATGATTATTCTAAGGTCGATGTCATTCTCAATATATTTATATATCAAACTAATATACATAATGACATTACCATTAACAAGGTTGAAATGAAAATGTAATTATTTTAATAAATAATAAAATATAATGTACAATATATTATTCAGATTGGCGCTCCAAGCACTAACACCAACAAACTCCCACTTGCTTAATGCCCATCTGGATGGTACCGAAGTCCCATCTCCTCTATATCTTTATCGAATAACTTAGTAGGTAAGGCCTTAGTAAGTGGATCTGCTATGTTTTCTTGTACTTGATCCTTCAAGACCACTATGTCTTTCATTCAATGATTTCTCTAATCACGCGATATTTCTTTTTCACGTGTTTATACTTGGAATGCACTATCGGCTCCTTAGCCTGTGTAATGGATCTGCTATTATCACAGTATAGTGGGATCGAATCCGTAATACTTGGCACAATGCCAAGTTATGTGATGAAATTTCTAATCCAAATAGCTTTTTTAGTAGCTTCCGAAGCCGCTATAAATTCCGCCTCAGTGGTGGAATCAGTTGTTGAGCCTTGCTTTGAACATCGCCAACTAACCACACCACCATTAAGGGTTAATATATATCTGAATGTAGACTTCTATCATCCAGATCTCCCTAGAAGTCGGAGTCTGTATAGCCCTTAACTTGTAGCTCATCTTCTCCATATATGAGAAACTTATCCTTAGTACCCTTAAGATATTTCAGGATATATTTCACGACTGTCCATTGATCATTACTTAGATCAGATTGGGATTGGCTAGTCACACTGACGCCGAAACTGATGTTAGGTCTTGTACATAGCATAACATACATAATGCTTCCAATACAAGAAGCATATGGCAAGTTAGACATTCTAACTCTCTCTTCCTCAATCTAATGTGTCATTTTCTTCGAAATATAAATGTCGTATAGAAAATATACATTTACTGCATTGTAGTTAGTAAAACTATACCTATCTAACTTTTTATCTATGTACGTGGATTACGACAACCATATAAGCTTCCTTACTCTATCCCAGTAGAGTCTTATACCCAGTATATAGGAAGCTTACCCATGTCTTTCATGGAGAAGTTATTGTAAAGGTAGGCTTTCACACGTTGCATCAATCCTATATCATTTCCAATGATATGGATATCGTCTACATACAATATAAGGAATACTATCATGCTCCAACTAACTTTCTTATAAACACACAGTTCTTCCTCAATCTTGATGAATCTAGATAATTTAATTTTCTCATCAAAATGATGATTCCAGCTTCGGGATATATGCTTAACTCAATAAATAGACTTCTTAAGTTTACAAACCAAGTTTGAAGTCTCACTGGATACGAAACCCTAGGAATCCATTTAGGAACGTTATTTTCACATCCATCTGTCATATCTCATAATCGTGATATGCAGCAATAACTAAAAGAATCCTAATGAATTTTAGCATGGCTATTAGTGAAAAAGTTTCCTTATAGTCAATCCCAAGACATTGAGTGTAACCTTTCGCTACTAGTCTAGCCTTAAAGGTTTCCACCTTTCCATCGAGCCCTCGCTTTCTTTTATAAACCCATTTACTACAAATAGGTTTAACTCATTTAGGAAGTTCAATCAAGTCCCAGACTCGATTGTCACACATAGAATCGATTTCAGATTTCACGGCTTCCTACTATTTTCCAGAATCAATATCTAATATCGTTTGTTTATACATAGTCGGATCCATTTCCTTCAAAAGGAAAACATTGAGGCTCATATCAGATGTTAAAAATAATCTATTTTGAAGCCTGGATATTCTATTTGACCTACGTAAAACCTGTGTTGTGAATCCTTCACCTAGTTGGAACTCTGATTCCATCTTAGGTTCTTCAATGTTGGGATTAAATTCATCCAGTTCAATCTTTCTACAATTCTTACTTTCTCCCAAAACTTTGTTTTCAAGAAAAGTGGCAAAATGATGAATAAATACATTTTGTTACTCAGAATCATAGAATTGATATCCTAAAGAATTTTCAAGATATCCATTTATATCCCTTGGGTGCTAGTTTATCCCGCTGCGTAACTTTAACGTATGCGGGACAACCTCAAATCTTTAAATATCTAACACTTGGATTTCTATAGTACCATATCTGATATAGGTCATAGAAATAGCTTTCGATGGAACTCTATTAAGAATATGGGCAGCAGTAAGTAAAGTGTAACCCCAAAGATATTTTGGAATATCTGTACAACTCATCATAGATCGTACCATATCCAATAAAGTATGATTTCTCTGCTCAGACACACCATTGTGTTGAGGAGTTCCTGATAGGCTATATTAGGCGAGAATCTCATTCTCCCTTATGTAACATATGAGTTTGTCGCTTATGAATTCATCAACTCGATCAAATCAAAGACACTTGATGAATTTACCGGTTTATTTTTCTACTTCGTTTCAGAATGTTTTAAACTTTTCAAATATTTTCGATTTATGTCTCATTAAATAGACATATCTATATCTTGACTTATCATCCGTGAAAGCCACGAATTATGTTGAACCATCATGAGCGACATGATTTAATAGACCACAAACATCATTGTGTACTAGTTCCAATAAATCTTCAGCATGGTGTCCAACACCAAGAAATGAGGTATTTGTCATTTTCCCTTGGATACATGACTCATAAATCGGATGAGGATCTAAGGTAAGATCTTCAATCAAACCATCATTAACCAATTTTGATAGACGTCTAACACATATGTGGCTCAATCTTATATGACACAATTAAGTATTATTTAATTCAGATCTTTTACTTTTATTTTCCTCTATATTAAAGACATCTCGATATCTTTCCAAAATATAATGATCGTTAGATAAAGAATATTCAAATATCAAATAGTTGTCTTTATCATATAAACATAAAGCACTATCTTTAATGTTATTTTAACATCTCTTTATCCAATAACAGTAATGATATCATTTGTCTAATAAGAGAGGGTATATAATAACAGTCATGTAAAATTAATATAAATCCATTAGGGAGATCTAAAATAATTGTTCCTATAGCATTGACATCCAATGTCTCGCCATTCCCAACTTTTAACTTGATCTCCTCTTTATTTAGCATTCTTTTAACTCTCATGGCTTGCATAGAGTTTCAAATATGAGTAGGACTATCAGTGTCTAACACCCAACTACTATTTGAATCTAAGGCTAATAAGATGCCAATAATAGGAAAAATACAAAGCGTACCTGGGGTTCCTATTTTTCCTTTTAGTTATGGACAATCACGTTTCCAGTGTCCAAAAGTTTGGCAATGTAGACATGCATTACGAGTTACACGCGGTCTTGTAGTTTGTTTCTTGGAGTCTTTCTTCTTATTTCCCATTTTAATCTTCTTAGACTTCCTAGATATGTTTGAAGCCATGAAGGTACAAAATGGGATTCCCTTTCTTCAAATCATGTTCCGTCAAGCGTAACATGTTATGAAGCTCTTCAATGTGGCTTGCATCGAATTCATTTGAAAGTTTAACACAAAGCCAACATATCATGTTTTGAACATGATTGACCAGATCCGATATTTGGAACGATATGACATTATGATAGATGAAAGGCTAACAACCCCTTCATCCTTAAACATATGATTTTAGTGTCATCCCACTACTTACATAATTCTATAATCTCCCTTTTGACAATCAAAATTTATAGCGAGAAGTGGATCCCATGATATTTACTCCGACCTCACAATAATGACGGTATTGGCCTTCATAAACTCATCAGGTAGACCTCAAAGGTCAATCACATTCATGTGACTCCAAAGTTTGGTCCTGAATCATTTCTTATCCTCACAATAATGACGGTATTGGATTAAGACGTGTTTCAGGTGTATACTTATCAATGTGCACTAATGAGCTTCGTAAGTACACCCTCACAATAACTACAGTATTGGAAAAGTAATAAGAATTCATTCATCTCCGTATTGACAAGACAGACCATCTAATAATGCTCCAAAATTATTAATACTATTACTTAAAATAAAATAATCACCTAATCACAGGAGATTTTTTTTTTTTTGGATAAAGTAAGTATTATAACCAAAAGAAAACTATACACGAGCAAAGGGGCATACCCCAGGAACCTAGAGAGGACAAGCCCTCATAGAAGAAAAGCCGAGAGGCTACAAGCAAAAGATCAACAGAAGATGTCATCGGGCAAGTGCCAGGATAGGTGAAGCCATTTATTATCATAAGATGGTTTCACCTTCCGTAAAAAGCTAGCACGATTCCGAACATCAAAACAATGTCACTAAGAAGAACAGAAACAGGCCGAAGAGGCATATCATGAGTGCGAGCATTCCTCTCCCTCCAAATATGGTAGAGTGATGCTGCAAAAGACAGACAAGCAAGAAAATGACGTAAAGAGGCATCAGTAAACTAACACAACCACTCAACGGTCTGAGGCCAATCCCGGCATCTCCAAACTAACCCACACATAGCCAGCACAGACGACCAGACCCTCGAAGAGAAGAAGCACTGGAAGTAAAGATGATCAATGTCCTCACTTGAACAACCACAGAGAATACAACGCGAGCAAGCAGAGATACCAAACCTCATCAAACTATCCTGAGTACAAAGGCCTCCCTGAATAGACATCCAAAGTAAAAAGGAATGGTGGGGAATAGCCTTCCGGAACCAAACAACTCGAAACCAATGCAGCAAGGTTCCCCTTGACCGCATGGCATTCCAAGCACTATCCACAGAAAATCTCCCACTCCTATCATCCTCCCAAACCAGCTCATCCTCCCTCATACTAGAAGGAGACGGAAGATGGGACTGAGCCAAATCAACAAGGGCAGCAGACCATTCCCAATCCTAACTCTCATCCTCCGCCGGGACCAGAAACGAAGCTCCAAGATCTTACGCCAACTCCAAGAGCAATCTGTAGGACAAGACACCTCCCAAAAACTTCTCCCCCCTCAACAAATAAGACTTATGCATCCCCTTAAAACATGCAATGCATATCCAATATGACTTATGCATAATTAAATTAAAATTACAGAGGCATAGATTCAAATACATGTCAAACATACAACATGTGTTGTGTGGTTAAGACCTGCTCTTATCCGAAACATTTTCCGGCAATTATTCCAACACCCAAAACACATCCAAAACATTCATCAAACATAATTATCATCACCAAATGCCCAGAACAATCAGATCTGAACCGCAAGCAATAATAACTAATTTTTCATGTTTAAATCCAATTCTTTCAAGATTAATCTAATTAATCAAAACACCAACCAAAGTCACCACACATGAAGCACCCAAGAACAATTCTAGGTGTCACAAGAGTGGTCATAACACTCTAGAATGGACAATAATTACACTAATTCCATCCTGACATGATCCAGGCCGACAACAAAGCAAAAGACCCATTACAAGTACCAGAAGGGCCAATTACGAGGCAGATGACCAAAAGACTCAGAGAAGCAATGGCGGGATTAGTTCAGAGTTTTATGGTCGATTGCAACAAACAAATAGAGATGCACGTGGGCTTCAATAGAGAGAGCCCAAAGCCACTTCACTTTGCCCAAATCAGTTTTGAATGAAGCTTCACAGGCCTTTGAAGACTTGAAGACTTTGGTATTTTTGTAATTTAGCCTTTAGGGGCATTGTTGTCTTTATGCCTTTAGGGTTTCTCTTTGTGACACTATTTAAGCTTTATTTCTTTTTCATTTTGAAAACAATCAAAGAATTTGAGAGAATATTACAGCTTTATGTTTTTTGGCTATGGCCAAATTCTTGTATGGGAGGGATTCCCTTTTTCAAGTTAAAATCGACTTATCTAAGTTTGGCAAACTTAGTGGCGTCTCCATTGCTAGCAAAACACTACAAGAAATCATCTTAAAGGTTCTCAAGGTCAAGTTCTTTGTGGGTCTTCTTTGTGGCCTTGGAAAGGTTTTGTTCCTACAAAATTAAATTCGCGGTTCTTGGGGTTCTGTCTGTTGCTTGGGGTTTGCTTGGATTTCGAATCCAAGTGGGTTTCTTGTCATTTGGTATCTAGAGCTCATGGTTCCAAGGTCTGATTTTCCTATCTTTACTTTTTGTTTGATTACGTTTTTATTTTCGTTTCAGTTCTTGTTGGATCTTGATTCTGTTTTTGTTTTGTTTATTTCTGGATCTGGTTTTGTTTTGTTCTACATATCAATTCATCTTTTTTTCATGTTTCGATTTTGGGTTTTTGTTGTATTCTTCATATAGTTCGTCATATACATTCTGTTCTTTAGCATATGTTGAAGAAATAAGCATGTTCTTTGGCGGCTGTGTGATTTGTTTCTAAAACCCTATGAAGTGTGAAAAAAAAAAAAAAAAAAATAAACCATCAGATTCAGACTCTGAAATCAGACCCTGAAACTTAACCTCTGAAATCAGACTCTGAAATCAAACCCTGAAACTTAGCCTCTGAAATCAGACCCTGAAACTTAGCCTCTGAATTCAGACCCTGAAATCAAACCCTGAAACTTAGCTTTTGAAATCAGACCCTGAAACTTAGCCTCTGAATTCAAACCCTGAAATCAGACTCTGAAATCAGACCCTGACCAGTAACCTCTAAAATCAGACCCTGAAAACCAGTCTCTGAAATCAAAACCTAAATCAGCCTCTGAAATCATAACCACAGTATCAGCATCTGAAGTTATAAAAAAAAATGAAAAAGTGAAATTTTTTGGTTGAATTTAGTTTGTTCCATATTATCATTTAGGTGCCCGTGGAGGGTATTCCATCAAAATTTCTATAGAGGTGCCAAATTTTCTCCCGAAATTGCATACGACCGTGAATTTGCGTGCTTTTTTCATTGTGTTAATTGTTTACTTCTTTATTCTAATAACTCTAGCTTAAGTATTATTGATTGAGTATTCGTCATTGCTAGCTTGAGGACTACACTTGGTTTTATATTCTTGGATTGAGTGTGATTCATATTTGAATTGAGGAAGAACTCAAGAGTGGTAAAAGGCAGTGATTGTGAGCACAGTATCGGGTAAAAGCCAATAGAGTGCAAACACGAATGAAATGATATCATTCGAGTGTAAACACGTGAGATTGTGAGGATTTACATATTTACTTTACTTTCTTGTTATTTCTAATTTGTTTGTTTAATGTTGAGATGGCAGGCCTAACCACTGATGAAAAGCTTGAGGCTTTGGATAGGAAATTTACAGATATGATGGAGAACATGAATACTACTTTGGAGAGATTGTCCAAGAGTGTAGAGAGTATTCAAACCGGTAGTGGTCCTATAGCACCACCACCCCATCATATACCACCACCTCAGAATGTACCACCACCTCATAATGTGCCACCTTGCCGTGTACCACCATATTATGTACCGCCAGATGAAGAGGAAGCTGAAAATGAGTTTGATGAAAGGGAAAATGGGTTCCAGATTTGGTACTCAGGCTACTTCTGCATGGAAGGGAAAATGGGTTCCGAATGAGAAGCGAGATGGAGGCTTTGACAAGCATAGAGGCGAGTTCAGTGGAGGCTTTAATATAAGCCTAGGGCCGAACCTAGTGGCAAGGGTAAAGAGGCTGCGGAACCGAGCAAAACTAGACCAAAACCTGAGGGAGCTGCATACCCGCTGGAAAACTTATCCTTAGTTGTCAAGCGTGCTTTGAGTGCACTTGTTGTAGAGGATGAGAGTGTGCAGCAGAGGGAGAACATATTCCATACTAGGTGCCGTGTGAATGGCAAGGGGTGTAGTATGATCATAGATGGGGGCAGTTGTACTAATGTAGCTAGCACAGCTTTGATTGAGCGATTGGGGTTGAGTTGCTTCAGACACCCGAAGCCTTACAAGTTGCAGTGGTTAAATGATTGTGGGGAGATAAGTGTGACAAAGCAGGTACTGTTGAGCTTTACCATTGGGCCATACACAGATGATGTCCTATGTGATGTGATACCGATGCATGCAGGACATATTCTTTTGGGCAGGCCGTGGCAGTTTGATAAGAAGGTTATTCATGATGGGTTCAAGAACAGTACTCTTTCCAGCATAAGGGAAAACCCATTACATTATACCCACTTACACCTGCACAAGTCCATGAAGATCAGGTTAAGTTGCAACTTGAGCGTGACAAAGAGAGAGCGAAAGGAAACACCACCTTGGGTGAGACTAGTGAGAGTGGTGTATCTGGTGAGAAAAATAAGGCCAAGGCCGTGGGAGTTTCCAAGAGGAGTGTGAGTGAACGTAAGGGGGAAACAAAATAGAGAGTTAAAAAGAGTTTCTACATGGGTGAGGGTGAAGCAAGGAAAGCGTTCAAGGCCTCATATTTATTTTACTAACTCTGACCATTTGCTTCCTGTGTCTATTTAATCTCTTTTGCAGGATTACAGTGATGTACTGACAGAGGACATACCTAGTAGGCTTCCACCCATTAGAGGTATTGAACACCAGATTGACTTCATACCTGGAGCAGTCATTCCTAACAGACCGGCTTATAGGAGCAATCCTGAGGAGACAAAGGAGCTACAAAGGCAAGTACGGGAGTTGATGGACAAAGGGTATGTAAGGGAAAGCATGAGTCCTTGTGCAGTACCAGTGCTTCTAGTTCCTAAGAAAGATGGGATGTGGCGTATGTGCGTTGACTGCCGAGCTATCAACAATATTACGGTAAAGTATCGTCACCCCATTCCTAGGCTAGATGACATGTTGGATGAATTGCATGGTTCCAAAATTTTTAGTAAGATTGATTTAAAGAGTGGATACCATCAAATTCGCATGAGAGAGGGAGATGAGTGGAAAACTGCATTTAAGACTAAGTATGGCTTGTATGAATGGTTAGTTATGCCATTTGGTCTCTCAAACGCACCTAGTACATTTATGAGATTGATGAATCATGTTATGCGTGCATTTTTAGGTAAGTTTGTTGTGGTTTACTTTGATGACATCTTAGTTTATAGTAAAACAGTAGATGAGCATGTAATGCATTTGGAGCATGTACTTGATGTTTTACGAAAAGAACAATTGTATGCTAACTCTGACAAATGCACATTTTGCATGGATAGAATTGTTTTTCTTGGCTTTGTTGTGAGTGCAGATGGCATCGAGGTAGATGTGGAGAAGGTAAAGGCAATTCAGGAATGGCCTACACCAACTACAGTGACAGAAGTCCGAAGCTTTCATGGGTTAGCGAGCTTCTATAGGAGATTTGTCAAGGACTTCAGTAGCATTGCCGCGCCATTGACTGAGGTAGTAAAGAAGACAGTTGGTTTTCAATGGGGCGAGGCGCAAGAGCGAGCATTCCAGGACCTTAAAGCGAAGTTATGCAGTGCACCCATTTTAGCACTACCCCAACTTCGAGAAGACATTTGAGATTGAGTGCGACGCATCAGGGTTAGGTATTGGAGCAGTTCTCATGCAAGAAAAGCGGCCAATAGCCTATTTTAGTGAGAAGCTGAATGGAGCAGCTTTGAGGTACCCCACGTATGAAAAAGAGTTATATGCGCTTGTGGAGCACTTGAGACATGGCAGCACTACTTGTGGCCTAAAGAGTTCGTGATCCACACCGACCATGAATCATTAAAACACTTGAAGGGTCAAGGTAAGCTGAATAAGCGACACGCAAAATGGATGGAATTCGTTGAGTCATTTCCATATGTTATACGCTACAAGCAAGGTAAAGAAAACATAGTGGCCGATGCATTATCTCGCAGGTATGTTTTACTTACTTCAATGCATGCACTGATGTTGGGATTTGATTTGATTAAGGAATTATATGAGTGTGATTCTGATTTTGGTGAGATTTATACTACTTGTGCAAAGTCATCTTTTGGAAAGTTTTACATTCATGACGGATTCTTATTTAAAGAGAACAGGTTGTGTGTCCCTGCTTGTAGTATGCGCGTGAGTTGCTTGTGAAAGAAGCGCATGGGGGAGGTTTGATGGGGCATTTTGGGATTACTAAGACTTTAGCTATTTTACATGAGCACTTTTATTGGCCTAAAATGAAACGTGATGTTGAGCGAATTTGTGATAAGTGTCTAACATGTAAGCATGCTAAATCTAAATTAATGCCACATGGTTTGTATACTTCTTTGCCTGTACCTAGTGAACCCTGGGTTGATATATCGATGGATTTTGTGTTAGGTTTGCCTAGGACAAAGAGGGGTAGAGATTCAATCTTTGTTGTAGTTGATAGGTTTAGTAAAATGGCTCATTTCATTGCATGTCATAAAACCGATGATGCTACAAACATTGCAGATTTATTTTTCAGAGACATAGTGCGACTCCATGGTATACCTAGGAGTATTGTATCTGATAGAGATGTTAAGTTCCTTAGCCATTTTTGGAAGGTGTTGTGGGCTAAACTAGGCACCAAACTATTGTATTCTACCACATGTCATCCACAGACTGACGGACAAACAGAGGTAGTTAATAGGACTTTATCTCAATTATTGCGCACTATAGTTGGCAAGAATTTGAAGAGTTGGGAAGATTGTTTGCCATTTATTGAGTTTGCATATAATCGTAGCATTCATTCTTCTACTTCATTTTCACCTTTTAAATTGTTTATGGTTTTCAGCCACTAACTCCATTGGATTTGTTACCTTTGCCTGTTTGAGCACGCGGGGCTAGATGGAAAAAGGAAGGCCGATTTGGTGAAGCACATTTAATGTTTCTGACTTAACTCCTTTTGATGCAGGTACAGATTCGAGGTCGAATCCTTTTCAAGAGGGAGGGGATGACATGATCCAGGCAGACAACAAACCAAATGACGCATTACAAGTACCAGAAGGGCCAATTACGAGGCAGAGGACCAAAAGACTCAGAGAAGCAATGGCGGGATTAGTTCAGAGTCTTATGGCCGGCTGCAACAAACAAATAGAGGCGCATGTGGGCTTCGATGGAAAGGGCCCAAAGCCATTTCACTGGCCCAAATCAGTTTAGAATAAAGCTTTCTAGGCATTTAAAGACTTAAAGACTTGATATTTGTGTAATTTCATTTTTAGGGGCATTATTGTCTTTATGCCTTTAGGGTTTCTTTTTGTAACAATATTTAAGCTTACTTTCTTCTTCATTTGAGCAACCAACGAATTTGTAAACTCAAAAGCTTAAAGCTTTGGCTATGGCCGAATTATTGTAAGGGAGGGATTCCCCTTTCAAAGTTTGAATCGACTTATCTAAGTTTTGGCAAACTTAGTGGCGTCTCCATTGCTAGCAAAACACTACAAGGATTCATCTTAAAGGTTCTCAAGGGCAAGTTCTTTGTGGGTCTTCTTTGTGGCCTTGGAAGGGTTTTGTTTCTACAAAATCATATTCGCGGTTCTTGGGGTTCTGTCCGTTGCTTGGGGTTTGCTTGGATTTCGAATCCAAGTGGGTTTCTTGTCACTAGAGCTAAAATTACCAAAAGCCCTAAGTCAAGCACCTCAACCACGACCATTAAGGTCCTTTTGCACCTAAATAAACTTAAAACAAAGATTAGAAGCTAATCTCACTTAAGCTAATTGAGGTGCTTACATTCTATAGTAAATTGACGTGCTTCCGGCTAAGTAGAGATCTAAGCATAATTAAACCTAATGGCATAGTGGAGAGGTGTACTCTACCGATAATGAGGTTGAGGAGGAGATGCCAGAGTTGTAGTATGCTAGTGACCATGAGAGAGCTGCATACCCGCTGAATAACTTATCCTTATTTGTCAAGCGTGCTTTGAGTGCACATGACAAGAACTCACTTGGGTTGGAAACCAAGCAAACCCCCAAGCATCTTTCTCAAAACCCCAAGAACTTTGAATACTGATTTTGTAGGAACAAAACCCAACCAAGATCAGCCCCTAACCACCATGAAACTCACGTCCATGATAACCACAAGCATGAAATCAAATTGTATTTTGCTAGCAATGGAGACGCCACTGAGTTGCCAAGCTTAGATAAGTCAATTTGAACTTGAAAGGGGAATCCCTCCCTCAAAAAGGTTTCGGCCAAAGCCATGGAAAGCTCAAGCTTTTCTCTTTTTCAAAATGTTGTATATTACGTTGTTTTTTTTTTTTTTATAAAATTTACAAAGGAGAGTTATATAGTTAGGGTTACAAGAGAGTAAAATGACTAAAATTACCATAGAGCTAAAATTACCAAAAGCCCTAAGTCAAGCACCTCAACCACGACTATTAAGGTCCTTTTGCACCTAAATAAACTTAAAACAAAGATTAGAAGCTAATCTCACTTAAGCTAATTGAGGTGCTTACATGCAATAGTAAATTGACGTTTTTCCGGCTAAGTAGAGATCTAAGCATAATTAAGCCTAATGGCATAGTCAACCATGATAATTACATCATAAATAAAGTCAACATATCGAGCACAAATGACAAAAATGCCCCCATTTGGCCGAATTCAACATAGTCCCAAAATAGGTCAAATCAGGTCAAAAGGGTGTTGGTGCTGAAGCTGCTCTGCTATGCTTCAGTCTGAGCTGATCTGGGTCAAATGAAATAGCTTGGGGACCTCTCTGGTTATGCCCATATGTGTGTCTGGTGTGACTTGACTTGGTTGCTGCAACTGGTCACATAGCTCTAAGCTAGTCCCGCAAAGGCCTATCTGATCTTCTTTGCTATTTGGCGTGTGATTGGACATGTTGGCAATTGCATGGGTTCCTCCAAGTTGTTAGCTGCATCCTGTAATGTCTTTGGTGTGGTTGGACTCATGTCATTCCCTCTTTGTTGAAAAGGATTCGACCTCGAATCTGAACCTGCATTAAAAATAAAATACGTCATAAACATTAAACATTACTGGAACGCCAAACTCACCAGGAAGATCAAGCTTGTAAGCATTGTCGTTGATCCGCTCCAAGACTTGAAATGGACCATCTCATCTTGGTTGTAACTTGGATATTTTCCTCTTGCATATTGTGGTTTGATTTTTGGCATCCTATGGGTCCGATTGTGGATTCTTTGGGTGAGAGAGTGATTTATGACTCTGGCTTGGATAAGATGGCTACAGCTGCTTCCATTATTTCTGATTCTTCTTGGCGGTGACACCCATTTAGGTCTGCCACCCTTTTTGATCTGGCTCGGGCCCTTTTTCTGAATCCTTCTAGCTTGAGGGAGGATGAGCTGGTTTAGGTGGATGATAGTAGAGGGAGATTTTCTATGGATAGTGCCTGGAATGTTATGCGGTCTAGGGGAACCTTGGTGCATTGGTTTCGAGTTGTTTGGTTCCTGAAGGCCATTCCCCGCCATTCCTTTTTGCTTTGGATATCTATTCAGGGAGGCATTTGTACTCAGGATAGTTTGATGAGGTTTGGTATCTCTGCTTGCTCGCGATGTATTCTCTGTGGTTGTTCTAGTGAGGATATTGATCATCTTTTCTTCCAGTGCTCCTTCTCTTCTAAGGTCTGGTCGACTGTGCTGGCTATGTGTGGGTTAGATTGGAGTTGCCGAGATTGGCTTCAGACTGTTGAGTGGATGTGTCAGTTTTCTGACGCCTCTTTACGCCATCTTCTTGTTCGGCTGTCTTTTGCAGCGTCAGTTTACCATTTATGGAGGGAGAGGAATGCCCGCACTCATGATACGCCTCTTTGGCATGTTTCTGTCCTGCTTAGTGATATTGTTTTTGATGTTCGGAATCGTGCTGGCTTTTTACGGAAGGTGAATCCATCTTATGACAATAAATGGCTTCACCTATCCTGGCACTTGCCCGATGACATTTTCTGTTGATCTTCTTTTGCTTGTAGCCTTTCAGCTTTTCTTCTATGAGGGTCTGTCCTCTCTAGTAGTCTGGGGTATGCCCCTTTGCTCTTGTATAGTTTTCTTTTGGTTATACATTTACTTTATCCAAAAAAAAATCTCATAAGGCAAGTAAAAACTAGAAGGATGAATGCATCTATTATATGCAAACTCTGGCCTCGCTATTGCGTCTGTGATCATCTTAGCTCTTTGGCGTGTGATTGGACTTATTGGGAATTGCAAAGGCTCTAATGTTCCTTGGGTGACTGCATTCATGTCAAATGTTATCCCTTGGATCATGTCATTCTCCCTCTCTTGAAATGGATTCGTCCTCGAATCCGAACCCGGATCATAGATAGTTATGACAAAATCAATTGGACGATGATATTGAAATATAAAAGAATCATATTTGACCACTTGTACCTGCGATGAAAAAGCATAAACAATAGAGAAAATGTTATGGAAAAACTTCACTACCACATCTACTTTCTTTCCACCAGCTCTCACAGCTTCATCATCACTCATGGCCACTATCTCAACCATACTTGCAAAGACCTCCTCACACACCTGCTCAGCTTCACTATGTTTTTCAACCTCAAAGCACACTACCTCACAAGTGTTTACTCCCGCAATGCTCACGGTCTCACAAGCATTTTCACTCACCATGTCACTTAAAACACAATTCACAACATTCAAGGCCTCACAAGTGTTTTCATTTGCTATGCACTCAACATCACAAGTGCTTCTCACTTCATTATACACAACTTCAATAACTTTTGGTTGTTGAGTACACTTTTCATTCACTGCATATTTAGTTACCTTCCAAGTCTTTTTCCATTTCTTATAAGATCTTCTATAATCACTCATAATATCTTGGATATCACTTTTGAAAGTATCCAAAACCTCGATCTTATCATCAATGGTTAAACTTGGACCTGCCATCTCAACACTAAACAAACAGATTAGAAATAATAAAAGCAAAACAAATATGTAAATCCTCACAACCTCACGTGTTTACACTCGAATGATATCACTCCACTCGTGTTTGCACTCTATTGGCTTTTACCCGATACTGTGCTCACAATCACTGTCTTTTACCACTCTTGAGTTCTTCCTCAATTCAATTACAAATCAACTCAATTCCCAGAATGGTCAACTAAGGTGTAGTCCACAAGCTAGCAGAAACACAAAGAACCAATAATGTATATAGTGCAGGTGGAATAAAGCAAATAAGATAAGTAATCACGGAGACTCAATCGAAAGAAACCTATAGCTAGAGTACTCAGAATAAGAAAGAATGACGAGTTAGCTAAATGCAATAAATAAGCAAGCAAGCAATCAACGTGTCACTGAAGCAATCTTGTGGTCACTCGCTATAGTGTTTGAGCACACTTTTCTTTTCTTCTCACACACACTCACAAGTGTTTACACTCCAATGAAACACAATGAAGCATAAAGGATTTCAATTCGGCTATAACACAAATATAGTCTTTCAAGCTCAAACCAATACAAACCAAATCAAATATCAATGTAACTCATGTAAAACAATCCAATCAACTTACAAATGGTCTGATCAACTAAGCACAATGCGACCAATTCTCTTTCTTTATTTTTTCTCTTTTTTTTCAAAACAAGTAGGTGACTTAGCTGCTTACGTAAGTAGCTTACAAGTAGGTCAAGTAAGCATGTCAATTCGGCAATGGTAAGTTACAAACCAACTAAACATTTTTTCCAACTAACTTGGTGAGCAGCAGCTTGCCTCTTCAAGCACCTCTCAAATGCAATGATGGCTACTCAAATTTCCATGTCAAGCTCATGAAAGCTTCCATTTTCAATGTCATGCTAATGATGGCTCACGCAAATTAGCAAGCACACTTGTTAATTCATGCTTCAACATAAGCACATCAAGCATCTTACTCACTGCAATATGTGTAACAAAGCAACCAGACTTGTCTCACAAAGTTAACACACAAGCATAAGTAAACTTCAAGAGTAAGTCACGGCCTCATCAATCCATAAGAATTTCATTTTGTTTCAACACTCATTCACTCAAATGCATCACCACAACACTCAAAAACACTTGTTTTCCTCACACTTCACAAGATTACAACAACTTCACAAAGATTGCAAACAAGCTAGTTCACGCAAATGGTAGGAGTAATGAAGTGCAATCTGATTTTCTCAAAGTAGATATGAACAATACCTATTAAAAACAAGCTAAGTGACATGCATATGGCAAGAACAAAGCAAGGGTTGTGATGGTTCTTCCTTGGCCGAATCTGACCTGATGCATTTTTTTTTTACACTAATAACTTAATAACAATGTTAAACACGTCCTAGTAACTTACAATTAACAACGAAACACTTGATTCAAGCAAAGAACACAAAAGCCCCAATTTTGACCTAAGTAGCCAAAGATTAACTCAAAGAAATACTCAAAATTAGCACAAACTACTAAATGACAGATTGTTATTCATGCAACAAGGATTACAAATCTGCAAGAAACAACAAAGATCCAACAATGGCTGAATCAAGGTGGAAGTAAAACCTTGATGCCGAAATTAAATCAACAAAGAACAAAGATGAATACAAGATTAAACAACACAAAGGATAGGAAATCAGACCTCAGAACCCTAAGCTCTGATACCAAATGACAAGAACTCACTTGGGTTGGAAACCAAGCAAACCCCCAAGCATCTTTCTCAAAACCCCAAGAACTTTGAATACTGATTTTGTAGGAACAAAACCCAACCAAGATCAGCCCCTAACCACCATGAAACTCACGTCCATTATAACCACAATCATGAAATCAGATTGTATTTTGCTAGCAATGGAGACGCCACTAAGTTGCCAAGCTTAGATAAGTCAATTTGAACTTGAAAAGGGGAATCCCTCCCTCAACAAGGTTTCGGCCATAGCCATGGAAAGCTCAAGCTTTTCTCTCTTTCAAAATGTTGTATATTACGTTGTTTTTTTTGATAAAATTTACAAAGGAGAGTTATATAGTTAGGGTTACAAGAGAGTAAAATGACTAAAATGACCCTAGAGCTAAAATTACCAAAATCCCTAAGTCAAGCGCCTCAACCACGACCATTAAGGTCCTTTTGCACCTAAATAAACTTAAAACAAAGATTAGAAGCTAATCTCACTTAAGCTAATTGAGGTGCTTACATGCTATAGTAAATCGACGTGCTTCCGGCTAAGTAAGATCTAAGCATAATTAAGCCTAATGACATATTCAACCATGCTAATTACATCATAAATAAAGTCAAAATATCGAGCACAAATGAAAAAAATGCCCCTATTTGGCCGAATTCAACATAGTCCCAAAATAGGTCAAATCGGGTCAAAAGGGTGCTGGTGCTGAAGCTGCTCTGCTATGCTTCAGTCTGAGCTGATCTGGGTCAAATGAAATAGCTTGGGGACCTCTCTGGTTATGCCCATATATGTCTCTGGTGTGCACTTGACTTGGTTGCTGCAACTGGTCACATAGCTCTGAGCTAGTCCCGCAAAGGCCTCTCTGATCTTCTTTGCTCTTTAGCATGTGATTGGACATGTTGGCAACTGCATGGGTTCCTCCAAGTTGTTAGCTGCATCTGGTAATGTCTCTAGTGTGGTTGGACTCATGTCATTCCCTCTTTGTTGAAAATGATTCGACCTCGAATCTGATCTTGCAATAAAAATAAAATAAGTCATAAACATTAAACATTGCAGGAATGCCAAACTCACCAGGAAGATCAAGCTTGTAAGTATTGTTGTTGATCCGCTCCAAGACTTGAAATGGACCATCTCATCTTGGTTGCAACTTGGATATTTTCCTCTTGCATATAAAGCCACACCCAATTGCCGGGGTCAAACACAATGCGTTGGAAACCTATTATTCTCACCAACTTTGCCTTTCCCTTATCATTCATACTCCTAAGCTTAATAACAATCAAAGATAATAAATTCATAGGAGTTAAAGAATTAGAATCATAATCAATCTCATAAGGCAAGTAAAAACTAGAAGGATGAATGCATCTATTATATGCAAACTCTGGCCCCGCTATTGCGTCTGTGATCTTCTTAGCTCTTTGGCGTGTGATTGGGCTTGTTGGGAATTGCAAAGGCTCTAATGTTCCTTGGGTGACTGCATCCATGTCAAAAGTTGTCCATTGGATCATGTCAGCACATGTTGTAGAGGATGAGAGTGTGTAGCAGAGGGAGAATATATTCCATACTAGGTGTCGTGTGAATGGAAAGGGGTGTAGTATGATCATAGATGGGGCAGTTGTACTAATGTTGCTAGCACAGTTTTGATTGAGCAATTGGGGTTGAGTTGCTTGAGACACCCAAAGCCTTACAAGTTGTAGTGGTTAAATGATTGTGGGGAAATAAGTGTGACAAAACATGTATTGTTGAGCTTTACCATTGGGCCATACACAGATGATGTCCTATGTGATGTGATACCGATGCATGCATGACATATTCTTTTGGGCAGACCGTGGCAATTTGATAAGAAGGTTATTCATGATGGGTTCAAGAACAAGTACTTTTTTCAGCATAAGGGAAAACCCATTACATTATACCCACTTACACATGCACAAGTCCATGAAGATCAGGTTAAGTTGCAACTTGAGCGTGACAAAGAGAGAGCGAAGGGAAACACCACCTTGGGTGAGACTAGTGAGAGTGATGTATCTGGTGAGAAAAATACGGCCAATGCCATGGGAGTTCCCAAGGGGAATGTGAGTGCACGTGAGGGGGAAACAAAAGGGAGAGTTAAAAAGAGTTTCTACATGGGTGAAGGTGAAGCGAGGAAAACGTTCAAGGCTAGTAAGCTCATGCTGACAAGAAACCCACTTGGATTCGAAATCCAAGCAAACCCCAAGAAACAGACAGAACCCCAAGAACCGCGAATATGATTTTGTAGAAACAAAACCCTTCCAAGGCCACAAAGAAGACCCACAAAGAACTTTCCCTTGAGAACCTTTAAGATGAATCCTTGTAGTGTTTTGCTAGCAATGGAGACGCCACTAAGTTTTCCAAAACTTAGATAAGTCGATTCAAACTTGAAAAGGGGAATCACTTCCTTAAAAGAATTCGGCCATAGCCAAAGCTTTAAGCTTTTGAGTTTTATAAATTTCGTTGATTTCTTTTCCAAATGAAAAGAAAGAAAGCTTAAATAGTGATACAAAAGAAACCCTAAAGGCATAAAGACAACAATGCCCTAAATACGAAATTACAAAAATACCAAGTCTTTAAATCTTCAAATCCCTATGAAGCTTTATTCTAAACTGATTTGGGCCAAGTGAAATGGCTTTGGGCCCTTTCCATCGAAGCACACATGCGTCTCTATTTGTTTGTTGCAGTCGGCCATAAAACTCTAAACTAATCCCGCCATTGCTTCTCTGAGTCTTTTGGTCATCTGCCTCATAATTGGCCCTTCTGGTACTTGTAATGGGTCTTTTACTTTGTTCTTGGCCTGGATCATGTCACCCCCTCCCTCTTGAAAAGGATTCGAGCTCGAATCTGTACCTGCATCAAAATGAGTTAAGTCAGAAACATTAAATGTAGCAGACACATTATACTTACCTTGTAAATCCAGCTTGTATGCATTGTCATTAATCCGTTCCAGGACTTGAAATGGACCATCCCCTCTCGGTTGTAGCTTAGATTTACGTTGTTCAGGAAATCTCTCCTTGCGCATGTGTACCCAAACCCAATCTCCGGCTGAAATACCACACGCTTTCTTCCCTTATTAGCATGAGAAGCATATTGCTCATTCTTCCGTTGTATTTGCTCTCTTGCTTTCTCATGTATATGCTTGACCAAATCGGCTTTCTTTTTCCATCTAGCCCCGCATGCTCAGCAACAGGCAAAGGTAACAAATCTAATGGAGTTAGTGGCTGAAAACCATAAACAATTTCAAATGGTGAGTAAGATGTAGAGGAATGAATACTACGATTATATGCAAATTCAACAAAAGGCAAACAATCCTCCCAGGTTTTTAAATTCTTATTGATAATAGTACGCAATAACTGAGTCAAAGTCCTATTAACAACCTCGGTCTGGCCATCAGTTTGGGGGGTGGCAAGTAGTAGAATATAAAAGTTTAGTTCCCAACTTACCCCATAAAACTTTCCAAAAGTGACTAAGGAATTTGACATCACGATCTGAAACTATACTCTGTGGAATCCCATGGAGTCGTACTACTTCTCTAAAGAACAAGTCTGCAATGTTAGTGGCATCATCAGTTTTATGACATGCTATAAAGTGTGCCATCTTACTGAACCTATCAACCACTACAAAGATGGAATCTCTACCCTTCTTAGTCCTAGGTAAACCCGAGATAAAGTCCATTGATACATCTACCCATGGCTCACTAGGTATAGGCAATGGTGTATACAACCCATGAGGCATAACCTTAGATTTAGCCTATTTACAAGTTAAGCATTTATCACACAAACGCTCAATATCTCTCCGCATTTTAGGCCAATAAAAATGTTCACTCAAAACACCTAAGGTTTTGGAAATGCCAAAGTGCCCCATTAAACCTCCCCCATGTGCTTCCCTCACTAACAACTCACACATACTACAAACAGGAATGCATAATCTATTCTCCCTAAACAGAAACCCATCATGTTAGTAGAATTTACTAAAAGCATACTTTTCACATGCACCATAGATAGTACTAAAGTCAATATCACTAGCATAAAGTTCTTTAATAAATTCAAACCCCAAGCATTCTTGCAATCAATGAAGTAAGTAAAGCATACCTTCGCGATAGTGCATCGGCAACAATGTTTTCCTTACCTTGTTTGTAGCGGATTACATATGGAAATGTCTCAACAAACTCTAACCATTTCGCATGTCGTTTGTTCAACTTACCTTGGCCCTTCAGATGCTTAAATGATTCATGATCTGTATGGATCACAAACTCTCGAGGCCACAAATAATGCTGCCAAGTCTCAAGGGCTCGCACTAGTGCATACAACTCCTTGTCATATGTGGGGTACCTCAAAACTGCTCCATTCAGCTTCTCACTAAAGTAAGCTATTGGTCGCTTTTCTTGCATAAGAACCGCTCCAATGCCTATTCAGGATGCGTCACACTCAATCTCAAATGTCTTCTCAAAGTTGGGTAGTGCCAAGACTGGTGCACTGCACAACTTCATTTTCAGATCCTGGAATGCACGCTCCTACTCTTCACCCCATTTGAAGCCAACAGTCTTATTCACTACTTCAGTCAATGGTGCTGCAATACTACTGAAGTCTTTAACAAATCTACTGTAGAAGCTTGCTAATCCATGGAAGCTTCTGACTTCTGACTTCTGTCACTGTTGTTGGTGTTGACCAATCCTGAATTGCCTTCACCTTTTCTAAATCGACCTCGATGCCATCTGCACTCACAAAGGAAAACAATTCTATCCATACAAAAAGTGCACTTATCAAAGTTAGCATACAGTTTTTCTTGCCTTAACACATCAAGAACATGCTTCAAATGCATAACATGCTCATCTACTGTTTTACTGTAAACTAAGATGTCATCAAAATAAACCACAACAAACTTACCTAAAAATACACGCATAACATGATTCATCAATCTCATAAATGTGCTAGGTGCGTTTGAAAGACCAAATGACATAACTAACCATTCATACAAGCCATACTTAGTCTTAAATGCAGTTTTCCACTCATCTCCCTCTCTCATGCGAATTTGATGGTATCCACTCTTTAAATCAATCTTACTAAAAATTTTGGAACCATGCAATTCATCCAACATGTCATCCAGTCTAGGAATGGGGTGACAATACTTTACCGTAATAATGTTGATAGCTCGGCAATCAACGCACATATGCCACGTCCCATCTTTCTTAGAAACTAGAAGCACTGGTACTGCACAAGGACTCATGTTTTCCCTTACATACCCATTGTCCATCAACTCATGTACTTGCCTTTGTAGCTCCTTTGTCTCCTCGGGATTGCTCATATAAGCCGGTCTGTTAGGAATGACTGCTCCAGGTATGAAGTCTATCTGGTGCTCAATACCTCTAATGGGTGGAAGCCCACTAGGTATGTCCTCTGTCAGCACGTCACTGTAATCCTGCAAAAGAGATGAAATAGACACAGGAAGCAAAGGGTCAGAGTTAGTAAAATAAATATGAGGCTTCTTATAGACTAACAATAGCATGAGCTTGCTAGCCTTGAACGTTTTCCTCGCTTCACCATCACCCTGAATAGAAACTCTTTTGTAACTATCCTTTTTGTTTTCCCCTCACGTTCACACACTCACCTCGGGAACTCCTACGGCCTTGGCCTTATTTTTAGTTTTCCACTATACCCTCACCACTCTCCACTAGTCTCACCCAAGTGGTGTTTCCCTTCGCTCTCTATTTACCACGTTCAAGTTGCAACTTAACCTGATCTTTATGGAGTTGTGCAGGTGTAAGTGGGTATAATGTAATGGGTTTTCCCTTATGTTGGAAATAGTACTTGTTCTTGAACCATCATGAATAACCTTCTTATCAAACTGCCACGGCCTGCCCAAAAGAATATGTCCTGCATGCATCGGTATCACATCACATAGGACATCATCTGCGTATGGCCCAATGGTAAAGCTCAACAATACATGCTTTGTCACACTTATTTCCCCACAATCGTTTAACCACTGCAACTTGTAAGGCTTCGGGTGTCTCAAGCAACACAACCCCAATCGCTCAATCAAAGCTGTGCTAGCAATATTAGTACAACTGCCCCCATCTATGATCATACTACATCCCTCGCCATTCCCACGGCACCTAGTATGGAATATGTTCTCCCTCTGCTGCCACTCACATCCTCTACAACATGTGCACTCAAAGCACGCTTGACAAACTAAGGATAAGTTATTCAGCGGGTATGCAGCTCCGTCATGGTCACTAGCATCCTCCAACTCTGGCATCTCCTCCTCGACCTCACTATCGGTAGAGTACACTTCTCCACTCTTTTTATCAATCACTAAGGTACGCCTATTGGGACATTGTGAAGCATAGTGTCCCATGCCCAAACACTTGAAACACTTGACATCTTTAGTTCTAGCAGCTGCACCCTCAGGTTTGGTCTAGTTTTGCTCGGTATGCAGCCTCTTTACCCTTGGCACTAGGGTCGGCCCTAGGCTTATTAAAGCCTCCACTAAACTCGCCTCTAGGCTTGTCAAAGCCTCCATCTCGTTTCTCATTCGGAACCCATTTTCCTTCCATACAGAAGTAGCCTGAGTACCAAATTTGGATGTTGATTTTTTCTTGAGTTGCCTTTCTGCATTGATAGCCATGTGAAGCATATCCTCCAAATCAACATAGTGATGCAACTCTACCATGTTTGCAATCTCTTTATTCAAGCCCCTAGAAATCGTGCCATAGTAGCTTCTGCATCCTCAACTACATTTGCCCCGATCATGGCAACTTCCATCTCTGTGTAATAGTCCTCAACACTTTTGGTCCCCTGATATAGATGTTGTTTTCTGATACACTTCCCTATAGTAATGGCTGGGTATAAATCTTTTTCTCATAAGACCTCAAGTTCTGCACATGTCTGAACCGGCCTCTCATAATTTTTCTCCGAGTAGTGACAAGCTGATCCCACCAAATCATAGCATAATCGGTAAACTCAATACGCTGCCAGATTGATCTTTTCTCGTCTGAGTAGTGATGACAGTTGAAAATCAATTCTGACAAGGAACCCACTTGGATTCGAAATCCAAGCAAACCCCAAGCAACAGACGGAAACCCAAGAACCGCGAAATGATTTTGGAGTAGAAACAAAACCCTTCCAAGGCCACAAAGAAGACCACAAAAGAACTTGCCCTTGAGAACCTTTAAGATGAATCCTTGTAGTGTTTGCTAGCAATGGAGACGCCACTAAGTGTGCCAAACTTAGATAAGTCGATTCACAACTTGAAAAGGGGAATCCCTCCCTTACATTAATTCGGCCATAGCCAAAGCTTTAGCTTTTGAGTTTACAAAATTCGTTGGTTGCCTCAAATGAAGAAGAAAGTAAGCTTAAATAGTGTTACAAAAAGAAACCCTAAAGGCAAAAAGACAATATGCCCATAAAAACGAAATTACACAAATATCAAGTCTTTAAGTCTTTAAATGCCTAGAAAGCTTTATTCTAAAATGATTTGGGCCAAGTGAATGGTTTTGGGCCCTTTCCATCGAAGCCCACATGCATCTCTATTTGTTTGTTGCAGTCGGCCATAAAACTCTGAACTAATCCCGCCATTGCTTCTCTTGAGTCTTTTGGTCCTCTGCCTCGTATTGGCCTTCTGGTAATGTATGCGTCCTTTGGTTTGTTGTCGGCCTGGATCATGTCAAATTCTATTTTCCTTTCCCATTCTAAATAAGCTTCAGGGTCATTCTTGCCGTGAAATGTTGGTATCTTGATCTTGATGCTACCTAGATCACCATCAACATCTCCTCGTCTACCATATCCCCTCTTATCATAATCCCCTCTTTTGGCATCAAATGCACCTCTATCATCAAATCACCTATCCCTCCTATCATTCCTCCTATCAAACCTCCTATTAGGCCTCCTATCATGCCCAGGCTGAAATCGCTCCTCCACATCATCAAGACCATCAGAATCATCAAACACATTTTCAGCTTCCTCTTCATC